>APFE030405296.1:3421-56088 GCA_000404065.3 Pinus taeda
TTTATGTTTTATTAATTTTATTTTTGTCATGCTTTATGTTTATTTTATGTTTTATGTTCTATTGTTACATTTTTAAAGGCTTTTTTGTTTTTTGTCATGTTTTTTTTTTTTTTACTAACATGGAAATCACCAACATTTAAAAAAAATTATCCACACTTCATTCATTCAAAAATTTAAAGTGTAAAAACTAAGCCCTCTAAACCAAAAGGGTTGATGATCATCAACACTTTTCAAAATCAAGATGAAAATCACTAACAAAAAAAAATGATCACACTTGAAACATAAAAAAATTTTAACTGTCAAAAATAAGCCCTCTAAAAAAAGTATTGATGTTGTATCAACACTTTTCAAAATCAACATGAAAATCACTAACATCTAAAAAAAAAGTTCATACTTGATACATAAGAAAATTTAAAGTGCCAAAAAAATGCTAAAAAAAAGTTTATTCTGGCATCACCACTTTTCAAAATCGGGCGATTTTTTGCTACCTCAAAAAAATGGGTAGCAGTTCACTTTCTAATTTGATCGGTAACTATGTTGTTCCAAGAAGATCAAAGAATACCAATATATGCACAAATGATTTTCAAAGACCAATCTATTTTTCAAAAAGGAACACGAAGAAGTCAATTCCATTTCAAATCATGTCCATAATACCATTGCTACTCATTCATTTTCCTCTTTCTAAGCTTACAACCCATCCATCAATTTCCATCTTCTTAGACAATAACTTCAAATCATTTTTCCTTTGCAAGTTTCACACTTCCCTGCCTCACTCACATTTCATTCCTAACCCATGAATAAAATCATTCAGCTCACTTACAATGTTGAGTTACCTCATTGTACTTTTCCTTTTGAAAAATAAAACCTACTTCATAAATGCAAATCTTTCCTCTATGGTCCTCTAAATCATCACTTTATGCTCATGTGTAGACGGTGGAGGATTCATTAAGGCCCTCCTTCTAGTAAGTCTTCATCCATCGACTTCAGCACATTATCTATCTTTCAAACAAGAGTTATTTTAGTATCTTGAGGCTTTCATGCTTTAATGGCAAGTTATCTCGCTAATGAACATTAGAAATACATCAATGTACCATGTTTGTCGGATCTTCTAGGTGACTTGACTTCAACTCATTTATTCATACCTAGTAAGATGTACTTGGAAAACCTGGTTCTCATTAACATTAATGGTGATGGGCCTCTAAATTAGACATAAATTAAGGCCCATGGCTTTAAATTAAACATAGATTAAGGCCTATGACCATCCTTCATCGCATTAAACCTCTCTTTTTGCATTAGATAATGTATTTTTAACTTTGATATATTTATTGGGAAGGTTTATGAATAATTGCATATTTGTTCCTAAAATTATTTATTTTTGTGGAAGATTATGAGAATATTGGGCAGATTATGAAGATTTGGAGGAGGAGATAATTTAGGGACTTGCTCCCTACTACAGGAGGATCACTATTAAATAATAAATCAACAAGATATTATGGAATTATGGCACAAATGGTGGAACTCCACTGATTCAGAAAATCTAGAAATGTCCCCTCTCATTTAATGCAGACTCCTAGTATTAGGAACTAGATCCACTAATCAAAGGATTTTGGTGGGGGAAGCTTCCTCCATTCATGGGGAATGATTTCTAATCATTTTCTATAAGTTCTAAGTCGAATTTGCCTCTAGGGATAGATTTTTATTAATGTTCTTGTGGAGAGAACTCGTACTTCTATAGGTCCATTGTATTTTCTTGCAGGGATGTAATTGTATTGATGAAAATAATGAAGATTGGTGTCATGCTCAGCTTCTAAATATTTTTCTCCTCCATAGGTCTCTGAGTTTCCTTGGGCTTGGCCATCCTAGGATCCTCAGAACCCTTTTGTATCATTTTATTCCATTCTTTTCGTTTCTTATTCACATGCATCTCTTGTTTTTATTTCTTTTTATTTCTACATTTAGTATTAATGATTTATTGTTGTAGAATTGGGTTAAATGGTTGTTGTACGTTATTTTGCAAGATCAAAATCATCATCTAATCCTTGGAAAATCTTTGGAATTTCATAGTAATCATTGAGCTACTTGGGTTATCTTTCTTATTCCCAAATCTAGATTTCTGGAACTCATTTGTGGCAAAGAACAATAAATTTCTACTATTTTTTAGAGCATGCTAATGAGCTTCAATCGAGTTGGTTCCACTTGCATTAGATTAAAAAAAAATCTATTTAATAACAAAATCTACACCATTGTATTTTCACTTAATTAGGTTAGGCATTTGATAGATTTACTAGCTAACTAGTTCTCGAATTTTTAGATTTTCGACTGGTAATTTTCTGTTATTTTTTAGCATGGGTTATTAGAGGACTTTTTAAGTGATTCCACTTGGAATGAGGACCTAAGACATCCTAGTTAATAAAAAAATTTGTCCCATCCAATTTGGATTTGATTTTCTTGGTCATTCAATGAATTATAATTTCGTATAGTAAATCTATAACATCCTAAGTAAAATAGGGGATCCTGTAGGAGAACTAGGGGATCCTATAGGAGAACTAGTATATCCTATAGGAAATCCTGTAGTGGCCTGTTTTGAGCATGAATTGAGAAAAATGATCATTGAAGCTGGGATTAGGCCCCTACTTGACTTCCAAGCCATCAAAATCATTATACCCCTCTTCCTTCACACCTGTTTTCCCTGCCAAAGATCAAGGAAATATTAGCATTTGTGTTTGTAAAGAAAAAAGATTAAAAAAATTAGTTCTCTTATATTTACACATGAACTTAGCAGTTAGTACTCTCTAGATCATATTTCATGCTTAGATTAGTTAAAACATCACATGTGACAAATATGGTTAAAATAGGTGTCTCTTGCAAGAAAAGTGTGTTAATAAGTAGATAGAGGATTTCATGTTACTTTACAAGCATTTTTAAATTCAGTCTTTCATTCCTGTAAATAGGCACCATTTCTTTTCTCTCATGACATAAAAGGAAGGACATGTCGTATGTTGCACATACAGTGTCGATATCACTTAAGTTTTTACAAACCTCGGGTTGATAATTAAAGTCGGTAGCCTTAGGAGTTGCAACATTCTTGTTGCAATACCAAAGCTCATCACTTTTTGGCACCGTTGACCGAGAGGTGTCAAAGTATTCATTGTTTTCTTCCCTAGTGGATTCATTTCTTTTTACATTTTGCAAAAACAAAAAATAATTGCATTAGGCACATTTCATTTCAAAATAGAAAAGTGCATTGCATTAGTGTTTTCACTCAATCATAAAAACAAAACAAAAAATCTCCAACACCAACCCACCCCCGATTTGATCACGTGGTGCAGTAAAAGCCACATCACCATTCAATTTTGCAGGTAGAAGAATAATATGGCAAACAATGTAGAAGAAATGGATAGAGAAGATAATAATGAGGGAGATCCTCTTGGATTTCTCATTCAAGATATTGATGTTAATGTGCACATGAATAAAATCCCTCCATCTTTTCTTCCAAAATTTCATGGTCTAAGATCATTGGATCCGAAAACATTTCTCTTTGAATTTGAAATTGTTTGTAGATATTATGGTTACTTATTAAAAATTAAAAAACTGAGATTGTTTCCAGCAACATTGAACGATAGAGCTCTTAAATAGTTCATGGGTTTAGGGACTAATTCAATAAGATCATGAAATCATATGCAAAATATATTTCTAGACAAATGTAAAGATCATGATCTTAAAGAATAAATATTTAGAATGAATCAAGGAGAAGATGAGAGCCTTCAGGATCTAATAGAGAGGTTTGTGTATAATGTTAAGAGGGAAAAAATGCATCATTTAGGATTGGACACACTAAAAACCCTCTTACTTAGAATAATTAGGGATGAATGGATTGATCTCCTTGATCTTATGAGTAGAGGTGATGTATATCAATTATCATTTGATGAAATTTTTGAAACATGCAAACACATATCAAGAGCAAGGGCAAGAGTAGGTAAATCCACATCAAGATTGTTAAGTCAAGCTAAACTTGGAAATTTGCTTGATAACTTTAAAACATAAATTTTTAGCAATCTAAGCGAACAAGTAGAAATGTTAAGTATACAAAGTGAGCAAAAATAAGATGCTAATATTCGTGTTGTCCATGCAGAATCACATGATGTTAAATGTTTCTCCTCGTTACCAAGGTTGAAGGAAGTTCACCAAGAGGACAATGGAGCAAGCCAATTACCAATGTGGCTATGTTATGTAGCTCCAAGAGGACCATGGAAGTCTATTCAACTTGATATAATGCAAGAGCCTAATTCACAATTTCAATATTATGCGCATCCATCTCAAATTAATTGGAACACACTATTTCCTTGGCAACATTGGCCATCTCAACCCCAAAACCAATCTTGGCAACAAGGTTGGCAAGGAACTTATGTGAGCCATCCGCAATATCCGCAATATTTTCCTCAATATCCTCCATACCCAACCCCATGATATCCCTACCATTCTCCTCCACCACAACCACAACCCCAACCACATCCATCTCAAATATCCAATCCAACTCAACTACCTGTACCACCATTTCCAAACCCACACATTGAAGTAGTCCAGCCCACATACAATGTTGAGGTACAACACTTTCAAACATCTCCTCTTGAGCTTAATGGTATTCATCATAGCTTAGGAAGAGTATTGCAAAAAATAGATTATCCTGATATAATTGAAGGACCACATCCAAAAGAAGAAGATTCAAATGAGAAAACCATAGAATCATGGGTTGCACTTGATGAAGAGAAGACATTAAAATCAGAGATCGAGAGAGCTCCCTCATGGTTTCGATCAAAGCCTCCATGTATTCAAGAAAACAATAAGCAAAAAGAGGAATATTTTAAGGTCATGGTAGAACAAGACATGAAGAATAATCCAGATAAGCAAGAAAACCAAGGACATCAAAGTTATATTGAGGTTTGGTTCCAGAAAATCAACAAGATGGAGCATCACTCTCTTCTTCAACTATGTTTGATCCTTTCAAAAACAAATCATTTGGTCTTTGATATCCAGGTACATGTCAAAGCATACATTTCAGGCCTACACATCAGTTTGTCTATCATCTTGATGTGCATATGGCTCCGTTGGAAGTATTCTTATACTTGAAAGTGATTTACTTTTCATGTAGGGTAGGCTAGCAAAAAAAGATATAAAAAGTAAGAAAAAAATAAAAATCTTAGGTGAAAACCTCCTTGGAGGTGCCTCAGATTGGCTCATTAATTGAAAACCTCCATGAGGTAGTCAATGGGTTGAGAAAAAAAGAAAAATGATCCTAGGTGAAAACCTCCTTTGAGTTGCTTAGGTAGACCTACTAGTTGAAAACCTCATTGAGGCAGCTAGTAGCCATAGAAGAAAAAAAAAGGAGAAAAAAAAAATTCTTGCTCCATGTATCTCTTTGATGAATGTAGGTGCTCTCCAACATCTATAAGGAACGAAAACAAGTTGTCACCAAAGAAAACAAAATTGGTCAAATCTAGTCAAAAGAAGTCAAATTTTGACTTTATCCTCCTTTGCTCAATTGCTCCAATAGGAGCAAGGCCATGCCAATCCATCACCCCCATCTATTTACACCATCCACTCATCATTCCCAATCTTCTACCACTCATTTTCCTTGTTGTCCCAAAATACTACACAAAGGCTCTGTTTTACTACAAGAAACAAAAATGCATAGGGTAGAAATTGGTTTTTACCTTAACTTGAAAAACATGCATCCATTTGCCAAGATGTTTCAGGGGGCAATGCATATCGATGCATGCTCAAACAATTTCATAAAATTCTAGTGCACAGTTTTTGAGAAATCAACCTCCATCACCTACAACCATTTTTTCATTTTCTCGATATTTGTGCATCCATTTAAAAATATGTTTTATGGGGAGATGCATATGGACGATGGTAACATGCCCGATAAATTTTATCAAATTATAATGCATGGTTTCCAAGAGATAAATCTCCATTGACTTCAACCAGTTTTAGTTTTCCTCAAGATCTGTGCATCCCTTGGCCAATTTTTTTTTATGGGGAGGTGCATAATAATGATGGCAACATATTCAGAAAGTTTGAGGTTAGTCCATTCTATTGTTTTGGAGATAAGGACAAAACAAGTATGCTACAAGAGGCTATCTTGAATTACTACGGGAGTTTCCTGTAGTATTACAAGAAGTTCTGAAAATCTACAAGAAAGGCAGTATGATGGAAAAATTATGATGCAGGCCTGTTTTGGGATAGGAAAAAAGGACATTGACTTCACCACATCTCATCCAGCACCCATCATGACCATGTCACTCTATGGCCATGCCTTCCACTCATTCCAATACCTATTTACCCTCCAATAGAGAAAGGACACAAACATTAAAAAAAAAGGGCAGCTACAACAACCTATTTGGAAGTAACAACAGGCTCCAAGCCTAACCTTTAGCACCATGATTGAAATAGGAGAACCATAACTTTAGGAACAATGAAACTCCTCTAGAGATCAGCAACAACCAAGGAAGCCATCACATGCACATGAATAAGAAGACAACCCATCAACAAAATAAATTCAACAAAATGGAAAAAGGTAGTAAAAAAGATGTACTTGAGTCATGAGAAGCACAACAACATCAACTCAGCAGCCGTATGCATGTCACTCCAAAAACCATCAGGTAGGTACAGGTATACAATATTCTTGACCTCTTCTCTTGAGCATATTATAGTTAGAAATTTGTTGTCAATGCGTGAGAGATGAGGTTTTATAAGCTAAGGATGAGTCAACACTCTCAGCCACCTTCAACTAGTTAATTGCAGCTCACTCCTTCACTCACACAATGTTGAAAATTCAAATTATGAAGGGTGATGATTTCAAGGAATGAGGACAATAGTTAAAATAATAATTTTTTGCAAAGGCCAAGTCACCACAACATTCACTATTTACTTCATATTCATCTATTTATCCGCCATTCATCCGTCCCATTTCATAGTTTCAAGAGCAAACCCTATCTCACCCTGAAAATTTCTTGAAAAAGAAAATAGAGAATCCTCTCCATTTTCACAAACCTACATCATTTCCCATCACTCCCATACAGTTAGAAGAATGTGAAGGAAGAAGGAATGACTACTATAGGAAAGAAGATGGTGCTACAAGAAGGAAGAAAGAAAAAATTGTGCTAAAATGCAAAATGATAGTGCCGAAGAGAGACCTAATCAAAAAAGAGAACTCCAAGGCCATTTGGAAATCATCTAGGCCACAAGAGAGAAGAAGAAGACAACAAAAGGAAATGAGGCATCCACCATCAAAACTGAACTCAAGCTGTAGTGATGAAAAGAGACTTTCTAAGAGGTCTCTATGTTAAGAATAGCAACAAGAAATACTAAATATAGAAGTGCTAAATTTAGTATTGCTATAAATAGCATTTTGAGATACCTTCCTATTTTAGTTAGTCCTTGAACTAAAATAGATAAGTAAAAATTCGATTTTGATCTTAACAGTTGTTTGTAAAATAATTAGTTAATTCACCATGAGTTAATTTGTTGTAGAAAAGAAAACATGAAGCCTATGTGGGGACATGCAACAATTTCTGCATCGGTTGAGGAATTTATCCATTATTTAAAGAGATAAGGATGAGTTGTAATATTGAGTTGTAATCAGTTCACTGAGTTAACTAAGTCAAGTCTAGTTATATTAATTCAAACAATTTGTTGAATTAATTGCAAGTTCAGTTAGTTAATGCATGCATGCATGTAACTACCGCACTTTAGATAACTTAATATTCTCTCATAAATAACTCATGCATGTCAGTTCAGACAGAGACCTAGTTGAGATCAGATGGAGGGACAATGTACTATCAGTTGTAGGAATATTCCATTGTGAAGATCTCTTGCATGCAAAAGGAATTCTTTCCTTGAGGATTGCATAGTTACTTCCTTAGTTTTTGTGAGTGTGATGAGGCCAATGCACACGTGGCATCACTGGACCGCAAGAAAAACTATGCAAGGAAATAGGAGGCTTGGAGGGCCAAGGAAAGGCATATCTCTTGTCTACTCAGTCCATGAGTTGTATTCTTTGATTGCAGAGAGAGTAGGATAGCTTGAGAGATGATTCTTTTTGTAACTTGAACATATTTCCACTTGTATGATAATACATAGATTGGGGTTTTAGGCTGGGGCTTTCCCTGGGTTATTTCTTCTATGTTATGTGTGATTGATTTCTCATTCTTAGTTATATGTGTTCTCATTGATCTTGCTCAATTTGATTAAGCTTCTGCAAAGTTTGTTGTAGAAGTATATCTTGTATTTTGCTTTAGTATATTGCATAATTTGTTAATCTACAGTGGGAATTTCTACACTCTAATTTCTTTCTAGATTTCTTCCAAGGCCTAGAAGATGTTATAGAAATGAGAGAAAGCCATGGGAGTCAAGTTGAGGGCCTACCCTAGGCTCAGACTAACATTTATGCTCAAAACGGGTTCCCTGTAGTTTTAACAGGGTTTCCTATAGCTTTCCTATAGTTTTGACAGGAATTACTACAGGATGTCTTAGTTCTCATCTAAAGACATTTTGAAGGTTTCAAAGGTTTCCAAATGGTAGAGCAAGGTAGCAGAAGGTTGATAAGGATGTGGAAGACCTTGCCAAACTGAAAAAAATTCAAGAACCATCTTGAATGAGGGGAAGAAGGCAAACTAATGGTCTCAAGAAACAAGGGTTTTTCTTCACACAAATATGTTTTTGGGCTTGTCCTTTCATAACTTACAGCCAGGATTTTTAATGCACAAGAGTGAGGCCACCGGGGCCATGAATGAGGCACAATGAGGTCACTAAGTTGCTCATAGGATGAGCAACACTTTCAGCAAGCGGGTATGATGGGACTCTAAATTAGACATAAATTAAGGCTCACTAGTAGAAAATGAAAAATTAGTGGCTAGGTGACTAAGAAAATTAGTCATCATAGCTTTTCCAGGTGAAATACTACCAAAAATGAGCAATTTTAAGTGATGGATCTAAAAACGACTAACATAAATCACTAATTTAGTCATGGGTTAAATTATGTGACTAATTAATAAGTAACACAACTAAAAATGACTAACATGAATGACTAATTTAGTCTAATAACAAAAATACAACTACCTAATAAGTACTATAATAATATGAATCGGTTTTTTATGTTAGTCATCTTCATTTTGTCAAGCAATTTAAACTTAAAAGTGATAGGGGATTGAAAGGTTGTTGAAGATTGGTTGATAGGTTATCCTTCCTTAAACACTTCTTCATCCTCACATGGTGTATAGGTGAGCCAACTTTTCATTATTTATCTCTAATAAGCTGTAATTTAAAAAATACATTTAAAAATAAATAAATTAGTTTATGTATTTTTTAAAAATCTATTCATTAAATCTAATTGAATCTAGTTTCGTTTTGAAATTAATTTGAGGAGAAATTTTATTTTTTAAGACTATAATATCAAATAAAAACTACTTTAATTTCATATTAAATGAACTAGATCCATATTAGCCCCGGATCTATCGAGCGCCAGAGGGATCCAATCTCTTAAGGTGCAAACTTTTTTTCTAGTCCAAAACTTGAGGAAATATTAGCGGCTCAAGAGATTGGATCCCTCTTGGGACATGATAGCTATAGGGTTAATGTGGATGTAGGTTGGGTATATAAATATTATATAATATCTATATTTATATTTGTGTCTCTTTGTTACTCCCTCTCTCTATCTCACCCCCCAAACATACAGACACTCTCTCTCCCTCTCTTCCCCTTGTCACCCCCTCTCTCTCCACCTTTATCCCTCTATGTTTTTCTTGTTCCCTCCCTCTCCTGCCCCATCTAGTTCCATCTCTCTCTCCCCATCTATATCTTCCTTCCTCCATATCCCTTATCTCCCACCTCCCTTTATCTCTCCCTCCCTTTCTCTCTCTCTCATCCAACTCTATCACTATCTCCCCCTCTCCTTGTCCTTCTCCATCTCTATGTCTCCATCTCTCTCCCTTCCCCTTCTCTCCCTATCTCTATCCTCTCCTCTTCTTTCTTTTCCCTCCTCTCCCGTCTCACTCCTCTCTCTCTCCACCTCTATGTCTTTGTTCTTTCTTCCCTCTCTTTCCCACTCCAACTCCATCTCACTCCATCTCTCTCCTCATTCTTCCTTCCTCTCGCTCCCTCTCTACGACCTCACTCTCTCTCCCTCCCATCACTCTCTCTTTCTCTCTCTCTGCGCCCTCCATATTTTTCATGATCTCCCTCCCTCTCTTTGCCCCCTCCCCAACTCTCCCTTAAATCTGATCACATTGTATTGTGGTTAAGAATTTATCTAAATTAAAAAACTTAATTGGTTGTAAAATATTAAACCTACATTTTGGATCAATCATGTCAAAGAAAATTAAATAATGAAAAACTTTAAAAAATCATGCACTATATTTAATCTATTATAATTAGTTAATTTTCTTGCTCTCATCCCTTGGATCATTAGCTAAGATGGATCTATGCCCATTCCTTATATATATATATATATATATATATATATATATATTATATATATATATAATATATATATATAATATATAATATATAATATATATATATATATTGTATCTAAAGAACAATAATATATCCATATTAGCTTAATTTACTTAATTTAATTTTCTATGGGAATATTTTTAATAGTCGTATGGATAGAGGGTTATATATATATCTCAAGTTGTAACAATTTCCCTTTTTACATTCGATTAAAAAAATTGTAAAATTAAATTAAAATAAAATATTTTTACTATGAAATAACTTATGGTTTTTTGGCATGCGGTATTGACAAGTCATGGTACTAGACCATGTTATTGTAACAAAGCTGATTTACAAGTTAATATCCATGGTAAAGTGAGGGTGAATATCTGTAGTTAACAATCTTGTCATATTATTATAAAATATTTTGATTGTGAAATAATTTATGTTTTTTGGGCATGTGGTATTGATAATCCATGGCATTGAGACATGGTATCGTAACTAAGGCTATTTTTTAGAAGTTAATAATATCTACTATAATCTGGGGGTGAATATCCATGGTTAAGAATCTTGTGATATTGTTATAAAATATTTTGGTTGTGAAATAAGTTATGGTTTTCGGACTTGTAGTATTGATAAGCCATGGTATTGTATCAAAGTCTACTCACAAGTTAATAAGAAAACCAAAACATAACAAATTGAAGTTTATTATTTCTATTAATTTAACTTTTTATTATTAATTGAGGCCATTTTTAAATGTTTACACTCATCCCAATATCGCTTTTAACTTCTTCTTCTTTTTAATTTAGTGTCTTATGCAAAAATAACAAATTCTTATTAAAAATAAATCATTTAACCCAATTGCAATTTATATATTTTATTTTATATTATAAATATTTCTTTTATTTTTTCCATTATAAATATTTATTTTCATTTTCATCTCCAGTTTAGCATTGGGTTCAAATAAAATATTCACATATTACAAGATCACATTGTAGCACTACATTTTTCTCTAACTTGTTGATATCTATGTGGAAATGCCAGAAGAAGGAAGACCATCAACATGATCTATGGATTTCATGGGATTCAAACTCCAAATGAAGTTTTCATGGGAAATATCTTAGGAGAGTATCAATGATTAGATAGAGGAAGGGAAAGGTCACTGGGCATGGAGATTTTGGCCATTTGTATATGGGTATGAATTTAGACTCTCGAGAGTTCTTCCTTTTTGCTAAAGATGATTTTTGTTCTTATCAGTAAACAATTTTGAGGGTTTATATGATCAAAGCATAAATTTCATCTAGAGTTGAGGGATTAATGATTATGATAATGTTCCTTTTTACTAAAGATTATTTTTGTTCTTATGGGTAAACGATTTTGAGGGTTTATATGATCAAAGCATAAATTTCATCTAGAGTTGAGGGTTTAATGATTATGATAATGCAGATCTAGATTTCGGCTAGTAATTCATCAAAAGACAATGCACAAGTAAGCATTTTTCATGTCCTTACTGTACAAAGGGTTTACTGATTATGGTAATGAAGATCTTGATTGCGGCCAACAATTCATCAGAATACAATAGATAAGTAAGCATTTTGAATGTCCTTAAAGTACAAATGAGTTCACTCCTCCATACTTTTTCTAGGGTCAAAATGCATGAATTTTTTTTTTTTGCTTTTTACCTTTTCTTTAGTGGTTGATTGTTTTTGTAATGGACTCTAGCATGCCCAAATTCAAAGGGCTCAATTGATGCAAGAAAGACCTTCCTCAAACTTTGTTACATGAAATTAAAATTTTTGGTAATGATGAACATAAAATCTTTCTTGTTTCATCTTAGATTCTAATCTCAATGCCTACAGTTTTAAACCATATTACTATATTTTAAGTAGAATATACTTAGATCCATTAAACCTTACAACTCTCCCAAACTTAGGTTAATTTCATCTAAAAAGAGGGAACCTAAATGACTTTTACAATTTAGACTCAATGCTTACAGACAATGACTAAAAATGGAAGAACCCAAATGGTATGATAAATTTTACCCACCTATTAATTTCCAAGACATTTGCTATTATTCTAAACCTAAGTAGAGACAATAGAAGAAGAAGAGCAGCCTGGATGAGGTAGACACTGACTTTCTTGATACTTTTCAAAAGCTAGGCATGCCCTTGACAAGAAGAAGAGATTGACCAACATTGTTGTAGATGTTGTTTTTTACAATGTTTTCATTGCTACCATGCCTAGGTAGACTCTATAGGAGACTGAGGTTATCTTTTTTCGCTATAAGAGGTAATTGAGGGGTATCTTGATCTAGTTAGGAAGTAACTTGGCAGGGTTGTTCCTCCTGCTGATAACTATTATGTTGCATTGTTTTTTTTTCTTTTCATGATAGCTCCTTCTATTAAATCCCTAAGAACACTTTGTCACCCATGGAAATATACACTTCTTTCAGGATGAATGAGATGGAGACCAGGTAGTTTGATAGGACTCTTATTGTTGTAGATGAGAGGAGTTATGTGAGGTGAGAGGAGTTCTATGACATATATTGAAGGATGCACTACACCATTTTATGACACCAATCATCTACATGCCATAGTAGTGGATCTCTATTGCACCAAGGGAGAAACGATAAAGTATTACACTATAAATAATTGGTATGTCAGGGATGACGAATGCAGATGTGGGATTTATAATTTTATTACAAAAAGAAGTTTGTACGATGGAGACAAATCAAGGATTTCGTGGACCTGAGTAGAGATTGGTTCAACAATCACCTGGAAATACTCAAGCATTGTTTTGAAAGGCGGTGATGCAATTGGAGAGTTCTATTCTGTTGCCTTGAAAAATAACTACCAATAGGGGGGACAAAGATGATCCATATAGGGAAGAATTCTAGGAGTAGGATTTTTTCTAAAAATATATCTATAGGCAAGTCAAGGAACTACTATAGAGGATTAGTGTAGGTGCAACCAAATTCTCATAATTCAAGGAATTTTTCACAGTGTGATTTGATACTCATCGTTGACCAGGCAGCTGCAAATACTTATTGTTAAATTTAGGTACAATTTGAGTTGCATTCTAAAGTCTCTAATTTCATTTATTGATAGTCCTTGTTGTGTCCTTGTCTCTCTTATTTTCATTTTTGTAGGATTGGAATGGGTTAAAAAATAAGCATATCATTGATTAAAATAGACACCCACATGTCACTACATGTTATTATGCATACTCTATATTTTTTATACAATTAGAAGTGAGAAATATGATGTGTGCACAACTATAAATCCTAGCATGTATGATGAATCTAGTCTTAACGTGGAAATCGAAACCAAGAATCATAAAATATCAGTAAATTTGTGATGTGGAATAAAAAAAACAAGAAAATATTCTATGCCAACATTGTCTATTTAGTGCAAGATACTACTAATATTTCTTAATTTTCAAATGTGGTGGATTTCATGACGATGCCCTCAAGAAATTTTTTTGACTTGAAGATAAGATGGTGAGTGCAGCTATTTACTTTAAATAGGATAAATTTAGGTAATTAAAACAAGTTTGAAAATAACTAGAAACACCACCCCTATTTATTTTAAATAGGATAAATTTAGGTAATTAAAGCAAGTTTGAAAATCACTAGAAACACCACACCCACATCATTTTATTTCTAGGTGTATAAGATAATATTGAATAAAATTATGAGTACTTCCAGTTAAATTGATCGTACATAAAAGAACAAATAAGGATGATGATTTTAAAAGGTATATCCATCATTAAATATAGGATATGGCAAGGATGGCTCATAGTTTTAAAGGCTATATCCATCACCAACTATAAGATAATAGTTAATGGGATGAGAAAGTTTTTGTCTTGGTAGAACATGTAAACATCATATTACTTATAGCTCATGCATCTTGTGCATATGTTAATTGTATAACTTCAATATGGGTAAAATTTTACATTTAAATTGTCAAATATGTGGAAGTTATATTACACTAGCCTAAATTTGCACACAAATAAAATATCAGAAATATGGCAGGGGAATGAGTAAGCATTTTCACATTGGCTTAAAATTTCCCTTTGGTTGGTGAAGAACCAATTCAATGCTATTTTTGGCGGAGTACTAAGTTATTAACCAAAGATAAAAAAATGTTAGTCTTTGAAATGATTGAAAAAGGATATTTAGAATGTTATATAGAAGTTACATTTCATGTAGCTATACCTACCCTGACGTAACTATAAGATTCCAACTCCAATTTTTTATATAGAAGATACATTTCATGTAGCTATAAAAGTTAAATTTACCTATTTTAGATAGAAGTTACATTTTACATAGCTATATCTGCCTTGACATAATTATAATATTCCAACTCCATTTTTCACACTTTTCAACATTTTAAAGATTTGTCCATTTTAGTGTGATTATGAAATTAAATAGTTGATATTGTTTAAGATGTCTCGTATTTGCAACTTTTTGAATTCTTAAGTGGGATCTTGGGTAGGTTTTTGTTACTAACATATATCATGTTTTAAGTAGATGGTGTTTTATAATTCACCCAAGAGACTTAGCAACCTTGAATGGAATGCTTGTTTCCATTATACATCTAATATTTGCAACCTTTTCCACGTGAAGAGCCCAATAGCCCATGATGAACATGAACCAAGTACCTAAAAAATAAGGGAATTTCAATTATTATGTTTCCAGAGGGGGATAGATCCAGAGAAGGCAATGAAAACTATCATAAATGGCTTTTGTCGGGTTGTATTTAATGAAATCCCTCTAGAATTTGCAACTAAAGTAAATTAATTGATGAATTTGAAGCTTGAAGGTAGTGTTGAATAAGTGTTATAAGGTATATCTATAAAACTATATATCTACATGATTCTAATGCCATGAGATGGTGTCTTAATAACACTATTGTCCAGTGACAGGTGTTAGATGTAGATAGCTTTCTCATGTCCTACAGGTGAATCATATCATTATATTTTTATGAAATCTCAGAATGTGTTCAAAGTTTGTCTCAGATAAGGAAATATGAATGTACTCTTGAATTTTTCTATGTTGTAATAAGCTCAAGAACAAAGTTGGCATTGTAAATAATTGGGATCTACAATGTAAGTTTACTTTACTACATGAAATTCTTGATTTGTTAGATCCCAACTAGTTAGGGTTGAATTTATTTTTGTTGTAATGATATTAAGAATAAATTTGTCATTTTAATCACTGAAATATACCATGTAAGATTTATTCACTACATGAAAATATTTATTTGTTAGAGCCGGACTTATTAGGATTATGAAGAGTCCTCTTTCATGACAATATTTATGAATGCTCTATTCTTGCTCAAAGAATTACTTATTACAGAAAGGTGGAAAATAAATGAGATGCAACTGAATGGTTTCTATTTTAAAATGTGTGGAGGGAGTATAAAATCATTTTTAGTTGCGTTCAAATATTTTGGAGCACCCACTAAAGTGCTTCATTTTCCTCATAGTTAATTCCATTTCCACTATCCCAATGCTTCTAGAAGTCCTTCTCCAAAGTGATATCTTAACTATCTTGGAGGGAAGTTGATTACTTGATTGGAACCCACAGATTACAATTTGATTAGGACAAAGGGATGAGAAAGTTTCATATTATTCAATATATTATACAAGTTAAAAGTATATCAAAAATTGCCTTTATGTTTAATTGATATGACAATCACTCTAGCATTGTTAGGATTTTTGAGATCTTTTTCTATATATATATATATTATATATTATATATATATAATATATTCTCTAGAGGTTATGTTCTCAACTAAAGAAATTAAAGAAAAGGTGAAAATGAATGCAATGGAATGATTTTGTTGTTTTGGTTCATAAGAATTCCTTCTAATGTGAATGGGCTTGGTATTTTCTTGACTCAATATTAGTCGCATTTGACTTCCTAACATTTATTTTACTTTCATTTTTGTTGTGTTTATATTGCTATCCTTGAAGATGATGATCCACTATGTGTGTAATGTGAAGTATTAACTACTAAGCACTCTCAAAGGTGATATTGATGGATGAGTGACTTTAAATGTCCCTACTTGACACTTTAGTACTACATGATCATGTAAAGAAATTTTTAATCAATATTAAAGTGATGATGATTAACGTGCAACGTTTCTTGGCTTATCATATAATTGCTTTATTTTGGCACCCAATAATATATTTGAGGCTACTTTTTGGTTGTTACTTATGGAGCTTCCCTTTGGCTCAAAAAAAAATCGAGGATAAATGTCCATTGCATTGGCATTGAACATCATCAAAGAGAAATTCACCAAAATCAATAGAGGACATGGGAGAAATTGGTACAATGAGTGCATAACCGCTAGAGAAACACTGAGGCAACATAATTTCTTGTGTATTTAGATTCACTCGAAATTAACTAATCACAAAAAGTACCTTTTTTTTCCGAATATTTTCATGTATACAGAAATACCAAAAACACAATTTCAGACTAATTATTCAAACTAATAATTATCTGATAGTCATAATTTATAATTAAATAGTATAATATGATTATTATTATATGACACAACTATAGGGTCTAACTGTGAGGGGCATTGTGACAATATATGTACACTTCTCATTGTATTAGACAATCATCTCTGAGAGTGTGATATCCATCCAACAAAATGTACTCCTAGAGACCATTGTTGGGATTGAAAATTTTCTTTCAATGGACAAGTGGTGATATATTTTCTTAGGCCTTAGTGTTCTTCTTTACTAAAGTTTTGACACTACCCATAACTAGCTCCTTCATTTAACCAAGTGAGGTACTCAGCTTGGAAAGTTGAATCATTTTATCTCCACAATCTAATATGATGTTGGATCAATCTCATGATCCTAAAAACATAGGTCATAAAAGTGAGGAACTTTTACTGTGGGCAAAATAATATCCAAATTTAATGAACATGACTCTTTTACAACAAGAAATAAGGATATTTTTTGCACTAATTTTTTTTTTTTTTTCCATTTGTCTTCACAAGTTATATATTTCCTGATATTTTTAACATGTAGCTTAGTTGGTATGGTTGTGCTTAAGGTTTTGTTGAAGGTTGAATACTAAGTTCCTAAGGTGTTATTTTCTACGCTGGCATTTTATTTGCTTTGTTTATAGGTCATCTAGCCACATAGTGGCCACTATCGAATGTTGAGGTATATGTCATATAAATATTTTGTAGTTTACTTTATTTTATATTTCAGTATTCATCATCTTTCATGTCTTATAATCTCCATTTTATCTTCCTTCATTTTCAAAAGAGGAACTCAATATTGATGGTAAAATGTAACAATTGAAGAAAGAGGAGAAAAATAACACTCAAGCGACAAACACAAAATTAGAGAGAGAAGAGAATCTGTCTATTGATACCCTTAGAGCCAATATCTTGCATAAGACACACTCATAGAGACTCATGGCCAAGCCTCCAAAGTTGGTGAATTTAGTTTCAATTCTTTGGCAACATAGCGATAATGTTTTGAAATGATGAAACAATATTTCATGTGTAAATTGTAGTCCAACCGATATTAAGTTGGAAACTCATATTGTAGTACTTGATATTTTATATAATAAAATTTATATGGTTAAAATTATTTTTATTTTCACTTGGTATTATTTAGTCTTGTAATTAACATATGTAACTTTGTGTTATCATATTAGATAAACATGCACATTGTATGGCATTTTTTTTAAAATTTAGTCACAAAATCATACTAATTAATTTATGTTGATTAATAATGAACACATAAAATAAATCTAAAACTATTAAATTAGTAGTTTATATGAATTAATGATAAATATGAATATATGACTAAATTAATCATTTATAATGATTATGAATGAAATTAAATGAAATGAATAGAAACTATTAAATCAGTGGTTTATGTAATGAATGTGAAAATACCAAAAAAAAGATAAATGACCAATGAAAATGATAATTTGTTTTTTTATTAAAATGATGACTAAATTTTGTGTATATACGACTATTAGTAGCTAATTTACAATATCTCATAACACAACTAAAATTTAGTCATATTTCTTTGGTCATTAATTGGTTTCAAATGATGACTAAAATTTTCATATATATGACTATTAGTAGCTAATTTACAGTACCTTATAACACGACTAACATTTTTATCATATTTCTTTTGTTATTAATTGGTTTTCTCAAGGATTCATATAGTAATATATTTTGTTGTATATTTGGTCATTAATTTGCAACAATTGATGAGTAAACCAATGAAAATTTTATGACCAAATTTATGACTAAATATACTACTATATGGTAAAATTGAGGAAACCAATTAGTGACTAAGGTAAAAATGACTAAAAGTTGGTCGCGTTGTAAGATACTATAAATTAGCTACTATTGGTCACCCATTGAAAAGTAGTTGTTTATATGAAAATTTTAGTTGTTTTTTTAGTAACTAATTAGTAATTTTGTACTAGTGGTCCATGCCTCTAAATTAAACATAGATTAAGGCCTATGACCATCCTTCATCACATTAAACCTTTCTTTTTGCATTAGATAATGTATTTTTAACTTTAATATATTCATTAGGAAGTTTTATGAATAATTGCATATTTGTGCCTAATATTATTTATTTTTGTGGAATATTATGAGAATATTGGGAAGATTATGAAGATTTGGAGGAGAAGATAATTTACGGACTTGCTCCCTACTACAGGAGGATCAATATTAAATAATAAATCAAAAATATATTATGTAATTATGGTATAGACTTTGGAACTCCAATGATTGAGAAAATCTAGGAATGTGTTCCTTGCCATTGAATGTAGATTCCTAGTATTGGGAACTAGATCCCACTAATCAAGGGATTTTGGTGGGGAAAGCTTCCTCCATTCATGGGGAATTATTCCTAATCATTTTTTATAAGTACCAAGTTGAGTTTTTCTCTACGGATATATTTTTATTAGTGTTCTTGTGGAGAGAACTTGTATTTCTGCAATTTCATCACTAGTAGAAAATGATGAAATTAGTGACTAGGTGACTAAAAAAGTTAGTCGCCACAATTATTTCAAGTGAATTACTACTAAATTCAAGCAATTTTAAGTGAACGAACTAAAAATTACTAACTAAATGTCTAATTTAGTCTAGGGATAAAATATACGACTAGATAATAAGTGACCAAACGAAAAGAGATTAACTTAAATGACTAATTTAGTCCAGGACTAAAATATATGACTAGATAATAAGTGATAAGATTAATAATGATTAACGTAAATGACTAATATAGTCCAAGAATAAAAATATGACCAAATATTAAGTACAACAATTATGTGAATTACTCATTTATATTAGTAATTTTTAATTATGTGACTCCAAAAATTGAAAATTGCAATTTTGATACTAAAGTGACATTACATTTCCCTACAAGGGTCTTTGAATCTATCTGTAGTGTTAAAATTTAGAAACAAAGGGGTCTTTGAATCCATCTACAGTGTTAAAATTATGAATACCCTTTTGTCTCTAAATTTTAACACTACAGATGGATTCAGAGACCCCCTTCTTTGAATCCATATGTAGTGTTAAATTTAGAGACAAAAGGGTCTCTGAGTCCATCTGTAGTGCTAAAATTTAGAGACCCATTTATGAGGGTCTCTAAATCCATCTGCAATGTTAAATTATTTAGGTATATGGATTCAACAACCCCCTTAAAAGGGTCCATCAATCCATCTTATATAATGCTAAAATTATAACAATTTTACACAATATAGAGTATAAGTTTACAATATATAATAGTTTTATACTCTCCTTGGAAGGAGGGACAAGAAAGAGAGACATAATTCTTAAATACTTAATGTTCAAGAAGATTAATCATGGAAAGATTCAAATATGACCCAAGCACCTTATGGTTCTTCTTTTACCATGGTTAAGACCCTAAGTGTCGTACATGGTGCAAAAATACTCCTAATGATATGGAGGCCAAACTTAGAGTCCCCAAGACCCAACTATGGCACACAAAACTTTCAAATAATGTCCATAACACACTTGAAGGCTAGATATATCTTAGATAGGATATGTGTGGTGGTTTGAGGCCTTATTCATGTCCATTGATCTACTTGAGAAATTTTGTTTAGGGAATAAGAATCTTATTTTCCATCCCTATCCATCGTAAAGGTCATAAAACCCATTCTTATTATGCGAAACATACTAATTGTGCTCATATTCCCATTATAATATTTTTTTCATGGACATTAAACATTAGAAAAACTTGTTTTAGGCCTAAGGTCCTTTTTAATTCCTTGGTCAAGATATAAGCCGTAATTCCCATATATCATGTGGAAAACCTTATAATGGAACCCTTATCCTAGATGGAGGCCTAAAATCCCTCAAAGATTATTTATATCATTCTTTATGGACTTTTTATGTTGTGTAAGATAAAGAAGTTTCATTTTGGGCTTCAGGCCACTGTTTTCATTCCATTGCTATGGTACAACCCTAAGGCCCATAATGTTTACTATGTAAAACATACCAACGATGCTAAAGATCCCCCAAAGAGGCCTAAGGTCGCCTATAGAGGTCGTCTGTGGTTTTTTTAGAACTACTTCACAAAGCTTAACCATCAAAGATTCAAATAAGGCATAAGCCCCTTGTGTTCTTATTTTGACAAACTCTACACTTTTAAGAATCACATGTGATTTAAAAACCCCCTAATTTCATTAAGGTCCAATGATTAGGCTCCAAGACCCAATCATGTTGTGCAAAACCTTTTAATAGAAGAGACAACCCTCCTAGAGGCCAAAGAATATCCCTTCGAGAATATAATTAGTGTGGTGGTTTGAAGCCTTTTTAATGGCCACTAATTATTTAGGACTTAAGTCCCTTTTGTAAAATTTCCTTCCATGGCCATAGTAAAGGCCATGAGACCCATTCTCATTATGTAAACATACTAAATTCCCATATTCCGATGCAGGAGCATTAAGACCATTTTCATTTGTAAATATGTGATAAAAGGGGGGTGTGATAATTTTAAATATTTTGTTATTTTTAATATAATAGGAAGTGAAGATTATGTAAATATTGTTTTTCTAAATAAAAGGATATGAGAGAAATAGTTTAGGAGCAAAACTTGGGATAGAATTTCTATGTTTTTCAGTTAAAATTAGGATAAGAGTGGAGAAAAAGCTTCAAGCTTTAAATCGTTATGTAAAAAGGAAAAAGCCTGCTTTTTGTAAGAGATAAGGTCTGGGAAGACCTATCCATTATTATGTATGTATAAAAATAAGTGGCAGCAAATCTCTCATTAGAGAAGGGAGGAGCGTCCTAGAAGAATTATTATTACATTTTCCTGTCAACGCTCTCATGAGTTGAATGGGAGTGTATTCTCCAGCGATTAAAGTGTGAATCATTATACGCTCTACCTGAGTGGTTATTCCCTGATTCTTTTGATCGAAAGTAGCGTTGAATGGTAAAGGAATGCGTGGACAGTTGAAATTGCAGAAATTATGAAGCCCAAGACTGCGTTTTGTAAGTTGCAGATGTGAATCGATTTGGATAGCCCTTGAAGGTAAAAATTATTTAAATTGTGAGTCGAGTTGAATGAGAAGTAACCAATTTAAATTGCCATCAATTGTTACTGTGAGGTCGATGTAAATGTACAGTTTTCAAATTCCACTGTGTATATATGGTGATCAGTTTTCCTGAGATAATGGATCGAAGTTTGCAATGATTGAGTGGAGTTGGTTTTTTACTGCTGGGATAGTCAATTTGAATGTCAATTTGGTTTTGCATAAATGAATCTTGAGTGTTATCGTGGTGATCGATTGTTATTGCCAGAAATTTTTAAATTCCATATTGTAGATGTCAAGACACTTGTGGGAGAGTGCGCGCCAGCTAGCGAATGGAATCCAAATGCTTGGTTCAAAGTTAATGTTGGATCCTTTGTTATTTTAAATGATGGTAGCAGTATGGAGTTCTATCCAAAACTCATCGATATCAGAATGCAGTGGTGTGAATTTGGCAGATTGCACTATTAAAGCATGGGCACATTTTGTTGACTTTTGATTGTAAAGAGAAACCCAGTTCTAAAAGTCATATGTGATGTTTATGAATGAAAGCTTGAGATTTTAAATGGAAGTTATGATTGAAAGTTTTGGATGAAGTGTATAGATGTATATTAAAAATGGTTTCATAATCATTGTTGTTTGTAGCCAAGTGCTTACCAAAAGATGATGAAATTGCTGTGTGTTGAGAAACTGTTTGAGACGAATTTGTATATGCATGAAAGGAGGATTCTAGGTATTGCAAGGTTGACCTTGCATCAGGTGGTATTAGAGCAGGAATAGCTCTGTTTGAAGATTCAAGTTTTTTTTTTAGTTAAGTTAATTGTATGTAATGAATGAATGTTAGATTTTTGGAACTGATGAATATTGTAGCAGAGAGATGTAGTTCAGTTGAGGAAGTGAAACAAGATCAACAGGATCTTGAAAGGTGAGCTGACAGGTATTATTTATCTCTAGGTTAAATGTTATGGTTATATAATTTGATTTACAAGCATAGTGAAGAAATCTCAGCGGGAAGAAGTAGATCACAGCTAGAGTGCAGTGACAAAGGAGTCCAACAAGGGATTCTAAGTGAATGTGGCAGAACCTAAAGATTCAACAAAGGTTTAATAAAGTTGCAGATGAGAGAAGCCTACAGGAGCAGTAGAGGATGCTCGAAAGGTTCGAGCAGAGGACCAATGATTACCAAAAGACTAGATCCAGAGGGAAGGATTGGTGAGGTAAGTGGCAGCAAGAGAGTTTGTTGTTGTAAAGGCTTCATGCAACTCATAGGTGAGGAACTCATGGTGAAGGAGATGACTACTGAAAGTCATAAAGGAGAGAGCAAAGGTTCAGAAAGAGACCACAGTAGAAAAGAGAAGAAATATGCCAAGGAAAATGGCATAAGACAACAGTTGACTCAGGAAGAGTATGAGAAAGAGAAAGCTTAGATAGCAGTTCATCTTGAGCTATTGATGGAATTGTTGTAGGAAAATGTGAAATACCAGAGACATGGTTTACTGATGAGGAAGAGAGTGAAGTGGCAGAGGCTACAGCAGAAAAGAGATTTACAGATAAGCATGCAGTTAACAGGGGAGCTGAGGAAGCTTGAGCAGATGATGGATGTACAGTTGAGACGAGAAGAACTCAGAACAGCTGAGTTGAAAGAGGAGGTTTCCATTGGTGAAATAAAGGAGGAAGCAGTCAAGATTGAAAAGTCTTGTGAATTAAAAACTAATGAGTTGCGCATGTTTGCAGGTACAAAATAGGGAGATGAACAAGATTTAGAATTTGTCCAAGAAGAGTTGAATTTGAAGGCTGTTCAGATTGATGATGAGATAACAAGATCTCCGAAGGAGATGCAGAAGAAGGAATCTAATCAGGAAATTGATGCAGAAGAAAAAGGACCAGCTGATGATTGGTCAAGCACTAAGGATGATATGGAAAATCGTGTGAAGTTTCCAAGTTCTACTACTAAGGAAGGTGTTGAATTTTATAGAAAACTAGATCTCCAGAGAAGAGAGTTGGAGAGACAGAGGACTTATGTGCAGGTTAATTTACTGAAGAAGCAAGGGAAGAGAGTTTTTATGAATGACAGTCATGAAGCAGAAGATGGTAGAAAAGCGAGACTAGTTGACAGTCTCATGTTGAATCCAAATCAGCATACTAATGTGATGATAGAGGAGTCGGAAAAGAACTCAGAGCAGCATACTTAAGTATTGCCAGAGAAAGCTGAGGAGAAAGCTAGTGAATATTTTCTGAGTCCTGAAAAAGACTTGGAGCTGCAGAGAGAAAAGTTGGTGACTGAATCGACAAATGAGACCAGTGGGTCTTGTGATTTTAATGCTAACAATTTGATTGTGTTTATAGGTAATGAGCGAAAGCATGTGGCAGAGGGACAGGAAGCTTGCGAGGTAGCAACATCTATGGCGGCAGCGGCAACAACATCTATGACGACAACTAAATTAACAAGAATTGGGAACAACAGCAGTAAGTTGGACATAGAAATTGAAGAAATATGGCAACTGATGATGCAGCCATCCAAATGGAGGAAAATAGAAATAACAGCAAGCAAGATAAATCAAAACTTGAACCTGATTGACAGGAAGAAGAAAATGGAGCAAAGGACAATAGAAATGCAGCGGCAGCAAAGGAATAAAGCATTTGGATGGTTGCAGAACAAAGTGTGGGATCTAGGAAGATCAAGACCACAAGACACATGATCAGGAGACCATGTTTTTCTACCTTGGGAGTTTGATGCAAGAGCATGTGACTCAGAGGGGAAAAATCTTCCGATTTATTCCAAAAATAAAAAAAAAAATCTACAGGCAAGGAGTGGGATCCTTTTGCCTATTGTTTCTATGTTTGTTTTGGTTAAAAAAATAGGAACTAGATAAGGAATAAAGCATTCCATCTTTTTCTAGTTAAACTTAGCATAAAGCATGCTAGACTAGTTGTAAAAAAACAAAAAAAAAACTTAATTTGCTATGTAAAGTTCTGCTTTTGTAATAAGGAAAGCTATCCATATGACTAAAAAAAGGGACTTGGCCACCAAGCTGGTTAGAGGAAGCGAGGCCAGTGTTTGTTTTTTTGAACTCTCTCTCATGTAATGAACCAAAGGTTATATGGTGAACTGGTATTGTGAAATCGCTGTAATCGGTTGATAATTTTGTAAATTCCACATTGAATAAAGATTAATAAAGACATTATTGATTTGTGTGTGTTGGCATTATGGTTCAGGTGTTGTCCTTGATGTCAACTCACTCAAAGGAATGATACAGGTGATGGCAACTCACTCAGAGGACAGATCACAGTGCAACAGGTAAATAGAGAGATATACGTAGGTTGACCATGAAGGAAGTGCGTCTATACGCGGGTTAGCAAAGCAGAAGGAGCGTACGCGTATACATGTGGATTAATAAGAGTAAAGGCGCGTACATGTTGGAAATCATGGTTTTGGTCCGTGGTATTTGGTCCATAGTATTTGGTCCAAAGTGACGACCCCAAGTATTGGGTCCATGGTATTGTTTCTACATGGTTTTGGACCATGGTATTGAGAGAAGCCTAACCTATATAAGGAGAAGATCATTAGGAAAAAATGTAGGAGCAAGGAATGAATATCTCACGAAGTGCAAAGATCTAGTATTGCTGGTTATCGGTTTGTGTTGCTTGGATTGGGTTGATATAATAGCGAAGGTACAAGTAATTATCTTTAGATCTGTACGTGGGTTGTATGAGGAGAAAGAATGTATACACGCGGTTCTGGTATAATAAAGTAGCGTATGCATTATGAGATTTGGTATTTCAGGTTGTTGTTGATTCTACTGGTTGTTGCAGAGTTCTGGGCTCTGGATTGCGTTCTGTGTTTTTGATGATAGGGTTTCAATGATTCAGTATTGGGTGATTTAGAGATTTATGATGCAAGTATAAGTGGGTGATTGTTTTGCAGCAGTGATTGTTTTGTACTTATGGATCCAGTCTGAAAATTGATGAAACATGGTCCCTGAAGAAAAAGAAGGTTGCATCCTTCTGTAGGTCAGCACCTACGCACTAGTATATCCGCTAGTACAAGAGCTAAGGGGGTTGTAGCTCCCTTCCAAAAGTAACTGGAAAACCAGAGAGGGTTGTAGCTCTCTGCAGGTTGTAGCCTACGTGCTGGTAAAGGACCGCACCAGTACATTGTAAAAGAAGTTTCTTATTAAAGGAAGAAAGAGATGAATTGCAGCAGGTGGTTTTCACCCACATTGGGTTTCCACCTTATATCATGGTGTTCATGTGTGCTTCTTATGTGTGATGATCTGTACTGTTTTTCTACACCTGCTTACTGTTAATGTGGCTAATAATGTTCTGAAGATAAGCTAACTGAATCATAAGATTGTTGCATATACGCTTGTTGCATTGAATACAGTCGCGTATATACGCGTATATCCTTAACTAAAGTCGCATATATGAATCTGAGTATGAAAATGAAAAAGTATCTGATTTGCTAATACTGATTCCCCCCCCCCCCCTCTCAGTATTATTTCCAACACAAACTAGCAGTTAGGAAGTTCGGATCAGAAAATAGAGGTCGTTTCTAATGCATGCAAAGCACTAATCACGCATTTTTGGGAAAAACCCCTCGAGAAGGAAAAGCCCCAAGCGCACGGTCACAAGAAAAACCCAAAAATTGTGGGAAAAGCACTAAAATGATAGGGGAGTCCCGCGCTCCAAAACCAGTGGAATATCGGAAGTGTTTCGAGCGGTAAGTGGGTTTGTCAAAGGACCTCGTGATGCCATTCAGTGATTGACGCGTGTCCGGCGGATGAGAGAGAAAACCGTTCTCATCGCGAGCTAATGTCCGAGAAAGTCATCCGCGCGATAAGAGCGATAACTGTAGGATCTGGAGGCCCCAGATCTAACGGCGGAGATTGTGCCAGATGGGAAACCGTATTCGACAAGAGAAATAAGCTATGGCGTATAAAGGTTTGAAGTCTGACATGGACGATGAGTTGGAAAAGATTCGTGTTTCACAGGCATTCTTGGAATAAAACGGAAATAACAGTCGTTTCAAGCGATCGAGTGTTTCCGGTGAACGTGACACTTATCCGTTACGGAATAGGTGGTCATTTCCCTGTGAGGTGATGCAGTGACTGCAACAGTAGAAAGAAGGGAGACGAACAGAAGAAGAGAAAGAGGAAGGACATTAGAAGAGAGGAAAGAGGGAACAACGAAAAGACACGGAATGTGTAGAGAGTCTGGGGAGTCACTCGGAGGTCAAGTGGAAAAGCCAAAGAGCTCAATCGACAGCAGCATATTGTTGTTGGAGTCGCTTGGAGGTCGAGAGATTCACATAGGCATGCAAAGGCCGAGCGAAAGGTCTTAGGAAAGCCAGAGCAGAGAGCCGCAAGCCACAGCCAGAGCCAAGAGCCAGAGCAAGTGCCAGAAGCAAGAGCTGAGAGCCAGAACCAGAGCCAGAGCTAGAGTCAGAGCCATAGCCAGAGCAAGAGCCAGAGCTAGAGCCCAGAGCCAAAGCTAGAAAGCCGAAGAGCTCCAAGAGCCCAAGGATAAGATGGTGTTCTGATCCCAATGTTCCTGTATAAAACATTGGAGTTAAGTGTAGGCACTTGTAAAAGAACTATTGCCATAATCCCAGAGAGCCTAATCGAGTTGATTAGAGCTCACAGAGATGTAGCCCAAGATATGAGGGTGAACTCCATATTATATTGTTGCCTTATGTGTTTGTTTTTATTTGTTGCTTTAACTATTGTTATGTGCATTTATATATCAGTTTAAGTACCTTCCCATATCAGCACAAACAACAGATTTTAAAGTAAATAATCAGTTGAAAACAAATATAAGCATACACTCATATTTTCAAGAATTTCTTATTTCCGCGTCAGTTGATCAAGTAGCCTTGGGAAAATTTGAAGCTTTGGAAGTGGGAGAGGTTCTTGTAAGTTAGACAAGAAGCCTAAGATCCCCATTTTCAGATCAGGTGGTATCAGAGCTTAAGATTGATTAACCCCACCTTCAAAGAAGGTTGTATCAGAATGCTTGATTGACAGAGCAAAGATTACTTGTCTGAAAAGTGTTTGGACAGTCAAGGATTGATTGCCTCATCAATTATATGCTTGGTTGTAGACTGACTATTGTTTGAGTTTGCAGAGGTGAACGGAAAGTTATTGATAGCTCAATCCAGGAAGGACAAGAAGGAAGAAGGGCTGAAGGCATTCTTCTATCCCAAAGGACCTCAGGAAAATCCTTGAAGTATAAAAGGTTATTGCAAGAGGTTACTGGATAATCTCCTTAATAGTCTTGTTTGAAGATCTTTTGTGCATTTTGAAAATGACAACTTCTACAAGTGAGTTCTCAAATTCTTCTTGCTCTCGAAGTTCCTTTGATGGAGACATGAAGCAAGATTTGTCCACCATGATGAATATGGTGAGAGAAATGTATGAGGATGGAAGGAAGAGCAGCATAATTAGAGAGCAGTTGAATTCCCTGGAGGAAGAGAAGCATATGCTTTCTAACAAATTGCAGGAAATGGAGAGGCAACTTCATATTGCAAGTATGAACCTGAAAAGGATGCATGAGTTGGATTCACAACTCTTTGTTGCAAAAGAAGCCTTGGCCAAGTATCAGCTTGAAGAAGAGGTAAACCCTTCCTGTTTTTCGTCAAATTCATCTAAGGATGCTTATACTAGTTCTTTTGAAAAACATACCAGAGGCATAGGTTCCAAGCTAATGTCCAAGATGGGCTATGAAGGAAAAGGATTGGGCAAACATGCACAAGGTATTGTTGAGCCAATAATGTTTGAGGAAAGGCCTAAGTATTTGGGTCTTGGCTATGGACTGTCTTATGGATAGAGTTCCAAAACTACCATGAAGGCCATTGAAATAGTTCCAAAAAGAAGTTTCATTACAGGTCCTCTACCTCAGAAGTTTGAGTATTGTATTCAGGAGGAATGCAATAGCTCGAAACATCATTCACAGGATGCAGGTGTTCAGATGCACACACTTGAACCAGAGAGTTGTGGAAACTCTGACAGCCTTGAAGAAAGTGATAGTGTTCCAAAGGGAGCTACTTCTTCATTTGTCTCACCTCCTCATGAAGGCAATAAAGGTGAAAGAGGCAAGTATAAATCTGGTTCTAAACATATTCCTTTTGATTTCGTAAAGCATGGAAAAAGAATTGCATGTTCCTTTTGTGGTTTGGATAACCATTATGTTTCTAGATGTTGGAAGAGGATGGCCACATACAGGAAACTTTTGAAGGAAAAGAAGCAAGCAGCCAAAGGTCCACAAGACAAGGAAAATCATAATGTCAAAAGGATGCATGTGTGTTGCACTTACTGCCAAAAGCAAGGGCATCTTGTTGAAAGGTGTTGGACTTTGAATCTAGCAATGCTTCCACCAAAGCTAAAGGAGAAGGTGGAAAAAGAAAATGGCAGGGATGGAAATAAAGATTCCATGATTGATGTGGTTCAGGATGATTCACATACTGATGTTGATGTGCAAACAAAGGAGGGACCTTTGAAATGGATTGGTAAGAAATGGTTAAAATTCTTATCCAATTAAGGCTGCATGTCTAGTGATGCATCTGTTTTCATTTCTTTGTGGAATAAATGCAAGTTGCAGGATCTTACCAAAATGGTAAATAGAAAGAAGTTGAGTAGGAAACTCACTTTATTTGCTGCAACAGTATGTTCGTTTCAGCTTTGAAAGTATAGTGTACTTAAGAAAAAGTTGAAAGATGGAATGCATGCATGAGCCTGAGATGCATGTAATGCTGACTTGCATGAAGTTAACTTGGTTCCTAAAATGGAGATAAGGATGAAGTGTTTCATCTTTTGGAAAAGAGTCCTAAAGGTCTTTTTCCTACATGCTTGACTTGAAGGGTCATTTGTTGTAAGGGCATGTTTTATTGGTTTGTTATCTAGTTAATCATTTGTACGCAGATATAAGACATGGAAGGTTTCACAAGATGTGAAATCTATTTATTTGTTGAAGTAGGAGTTAGCCCATGCAGTTGTTGTTTGTATGCATATTGTTTTTAACAATTGTTGTTGGCAGCTTTTCAAACAGGTACAAGTGAAAGTTTTGTAGAGCATATGTACTTCACATTTGTTTGAGCCACCTTGGAATCAAGGATCAAGGAAAAGAAGTTCAAACTACCTTCTGTAAACTTCACAGCATAAGTTCTGCATGAATTCAAGGAGGAAAACCGTTCTTCCCGAGACGACCAACCCATCCAAGAAGGGAAGTGGCTAGATATTTTGGCTTAGAGGCACTATGCGAAGGCAAGTGTAGGGACGCTGAAAGAAGAGGGTGTTGTTACTCTCATTTACTACTCAGATCAATATATCAGTCTTTTGGTGAACCAAAAGTTCTTTTAGTGGGAAGGTGTGATCCGAAATTGGATCCTTGAACTCTCTTAAAGCTACCCAAACTCTGTAAAAACTCATACCAGAGATTAAAATCTTGTGGATGTTGAATCCTATCAGAAATAACCTCTGAACAACGACAATTTCCAGCTAGCACGGAGCAACGAGGACCTTCAGTCAATGCACATTGGCCGAGGCCCATGGAGACCGCGCAGTGGCACAAACTAGCAGCTAGGAAGTCCGGATCCAAAAACGGAGGTCGTTTATGATGCGCGATTAGCGCAAACGCTGGGAAAAACCCCTCGAGAAGGAAAAGCCTGAGTGCACGGTCACAAGAAAAACCTGAAAACCATGGGAAAAGCGTTGAAACGACAAACGGGTCTCGTGCTCCAAAATCGACGGAATATCGAAAGCGTTTCGAGCAGTAAGCGGGTTTGTCAGAGGACCTAGCGATGCCATACAGTGATTGATGCATGTCCGGCGGATGAGAGAGAAAACCACTCTCATCGCAGGCTAATGTTCGAGCAATTCATCTGCGCGATAAGAGCGATGACCGCAGGATTTGGAGGCCCCAAATCTAACAGCAGAGATTGCGCCCAATGGGAATCCGGATTCGACGAGAGAAATAAGCTATGGCGTATAAAGGTTTGAAGTCCGACATGGACGATGAGTTGGCAGAGATTCGTGTTTCGCGGGCATTCTTGGAATAAAATGGAAATAACGGTCGTTTCAAGCGATCGAGTGTTTCCGGTGAACCTAACACTTATCTGTTACAGAATAGGTGGGCATTTCCCTGTGAGGTGATGCAGTGACTGTAACAGTCGAAAGAAGGGAGATGAATAGACGAAGAGAAAGAGGAAGGAAAGTATAAGGGAGTAAAGAGGGAACAACAAAAAGACACGGAATGAACAGAGTCTGGGGAGTCACTTGGAGGTCGAGTGGAAAAGCTAGAGAACTCAATTGACAGCAGCATATTGTTGTTGGAGTCGCTTGGAGGTCGAGCGATTCATAGAGGCATGCAAAGGCCAAGTGAAAGAGCTTAGGAAAGCCGAAGAAGAGAGCCGCAAGCCAGAGCTAGAGCCAAGAGCCAGAGCGAGTGCCAGAAGCGAGAGCTAAGAGCCAGAGCCACAAAGCCAGAGCTAGAGTCAGAGCCACAGCCATAGCAAGAGCCAAAGCTAGAGCCAAGAGCTAGTGCTAGAAAGCCGAAGAGCTCCAAGAGACCAAGGATAAGATGGTGTTCTAAACCCAAAACATTGGAGTTAAGTGTAGGCACTTGTAAAAGAACTATTTCCATAATCCCAAAGAGCCTAATCAAGTTCATTAGAGCTCAAGGAGATGTAGCCCAAGATATCAGGGTGAATTCCATATTATACTGTTGCCTTATGTGTTTGTTTTTATTTGCTGATTTAACTACTGTTATGTGCATTTATATATCAGTTTAAGTACCTTCCCATATTAGCACAAACAATAGATTTTAAAGTAAATAATCAGCTGAAAACAAATATAAGCATACACCAATATTTTCAAGCATTTCTTATTTCCACGTCGGTTCATCAAGTAGACTTGGGAAAATTTGAAGCTTTGGAAGTGGGAAAGGTTCTTGTAAGTTAGACAAGAAACCTAAGAGCCCCATTTTCAAATCACTTATTATTTAAAATGAAATTTTGAATGGATAAATAGATTCAGTACCTGAAAAACCCTAAAGCACTAGAACTCTACAAATTAAACATCTTAAAATTATAATTTTAAAATTTGGACAAAAATCACCCAAAAAAAATATACACATAAAAACACCATTTCTTCTATTAACTAGTACAACCACATTAACATTTTTAATGTGGTTGATATAGACGAAGGCTTCATAAATATAACCCAAAAAAACTATTGCAACACCAATAATGCCTTAGTAATGCACACATTTACTTCATTAACCATGTATAAAAAGGTTACGGTCAACTTTAACTTAGGAAAAAAAAGGAATTATAAATTAATGTTATAAATAATAATGAGAAACTTATTATGGAGGAACTGATTAGAATTGGAAAAATCTCAAATCCCTAGGAAATTAGTGGGTGGGAGCAAGGTGGCACGAATCTAAATGGACCATTTTCCTAAATAAAATTTGCTTATATATAAATGAATGTTATAAATAATAATAAGGAACTTATTAGAATTGGAATAATCTCAAATCCCTAGGAAATTGGCGGGTGAGAGCCAGGTGGTGGCATGAATCTAATTTTTAAATTTTATTAAAACTCAATGCAACTTAACAAACTCTGTAATACACTACAACCATTGATAAGCATTAATACTAAGCATATGCTAAGCATATTCCCTTGAAAATCAATCTAAGCTTTCAATTAAAAAAAAAAAAAAATCTTAATCCACCTTAAATTGAAATAAGAAACTTAAAATTTAAAACATTTCTTCATCGTGTTCTGAAGATGAACCACACTAATGGTTGACCAAAATCTTCAATGTGATTTCTTCCGAAAAAATCTTATACAATATTATAATTAATAGTTATTTCACTATAAAAAAAAGCTTTGAAAAAACAAACTTACCAAAGATTATGTGCCCAAAACACATAATTGGTGACACATTTAATTACCTTTTTATATATTTAATTTTTATATAGCCTTTTAATGCTATTTAGTTATTCAGATAATTTTTAGTTTGAGACCCAGCTCACATGATGGTTGCAAGGATTTGTGGAACATCAAATTTTAGGGCTTGGTAGATGGAGGACTTCTACCCTATTTCCATACCAATTTCATAACTCCATGTCCAACATAGATGGGGCCCTAACGACAGAAGTTGGCTTGATAACCGAGAAAGAGACGGAAGTTCGGAGTACGAAAATCACTGGAAAATGGGTTATCGGATAAGTTCTTACAGTGCTCCACGGGAAGAAGTCCCCCGAGAAAGCTACAAATCATTTTCCCTTTTAACCTAACTGAAGCCTTTTACCAATCTGTGCATGAAATAAAGCTCACCCTGCCACCATCTGCTTTGCTGCACATTTATTCATATGATACCTTCAGATATGAGATCCAGTAAATTCATTGCCCATTAATTTTTCAAAAACGCTACTTCTAATTACTTTCAGCCACCAACCATGTCCAGATTAACTTCTCTCTGGTCACAATATAAAGAATGAGACTCCATTTACACAGTGGAAGAGCAGAAGAGGAACTGCAGGATTCTCACTTGCATGCAGAGGTCTTTGGGTCGATCTTCCCATTGACTCTTAACAATTATTATAATAATTAAGGGATATAATTACATCGAAAGTGTCTTTTTTTTTTAAATTGAAATTGGTCAGGGTAAGCATTGTTTACCATTTTCGTCTCCTTTTGACATCTGTCCCTTTGCTATTTTGCCAATTAACTGACATTTGTTCAAAATTTGACACCTCCGTCACTGTAACACTTAAAGAGGCCTGAGAAAACAAATTAAATAACTATAACCTTTATTACCGTTTAAGCATTATATCCCTTAACCTTTGTTACCCTTTAAGTATTATATCTCTTAATTATTATATCATTATTTAAGTTGTTTTCTTATGCCTCTTTCATTGTTACCCTCGAGAAGGTGTTAAATTTTGAACAGATGTGAGTGAATGGGAAAAACAATAGACGGGTCGATGTCAAAAGGAGATGAAAAAGTTTGGCAATGCAATGCCTAGTTTGACCAATTTCAAAAAGGGAGCGGAAGAGGAAGTGGAGGACGCTCGCTTACATGAAAAGGTCTTTGGTTCAATCTTCGGAACAACACTTAATAATTATTATAATAACTAAGGTGTCCCCTTTTGAAACCTTTTTGAAATTGGTCAGTCTAGGCATTCTCTACCTTTGTCATCTCCTTTTGACATGTGTCCCTCTGTTGTTTTTCCCATTCACTAACATATGTTCAAAATTTGACACCTCCGCTAGGGTAACAACGAAAGAGGCAGGAAAACAATTTATGGAGGGAAATTTTTTTCTCGCGGCCGAGCGCTCTGCAACCTACGAGATCCGCTTTTCATGCGTTCTGAGCCTGTGAGTGTGCCTGCTCTTTGCGCGTTTTGAGCTTGTGGGGGAGTCTGCGGAAGTTCCTGCTTGGAGCCTACGAGGGAGCTAGCGGCGAGATCTATTATGTGCCTGCGGGGCTCCGTCGAGGGTTCTGCTTCAAGCGGCGGCCGCCCTGGCTAGAGCTATTGGCTCTCCATGGAGGAGCCAACTCCACCTCCTCCTTCACCTTCCACAACAGAGGCCTATAAAACCCTGCTGGCCTCCCTACCTAAGAAGAAATGCATGGAAGCAGCGAAGTTTGTGAAAAGGCTTGAAGACATCCTTGAGATCGCTCTTCCGCCAGAAGGACCGATCCAAGTAGCACTTTCTCTGGCAGATCGGGCTCTGGTTGGACAGTTTACAGGACTTTGGCCTTCCCCGAAGTCGACCGAGAACTGTGTAGCCAGGAATTGGGCACCTCTGGTCCAAGAAAAGGTAACCTCTTACTTCCTCGGGAGAGGATATTTTTTGTTCGAATTCTATCCAAAAGAAGACAAAGATCTCATTTTCAGGAATGGCCCCTACCTCATGGGCCCCTAAGGGCTGTACTTAAACAAATGGATGTAAGACTTCGATCTGGTGGTGGATGTGCCCACAACAGTCTTGGTGTGGGTGAGACTCCCCAATCTCCCAGTTCATTGCTGGAACTGGGATTCGTTGAAGCACATCGGAAATACCCTTGGAAAATCTATAGATAAGGCCAAGAGTAAGGACCAGTACGACTGTGCAAGAATCTGTGTGGAGGTAGATCTGGAGGTCGGACTACCAGAAGCCATCAAAATAGTTGTAGGTCCCTGGACTCATATATAGAAACTGGATTATGAGCAGCTGCCATTCAAATGCCGGAAGTGCCACGTCTATAGGCATTTTGCCAGGGACTGCCCGTCCAAAGGGGTGGAAGAAAAAGGAAAGGAAGATGGATGGAATTAGGCAAAGAAATCCAAAACCTCCCACAGGAAGAACACAAACAGAAGTGCCAAAACTCCTCAAGAGAGGCGTGCTCAAAAACCAGCCAGCGAAAGCCAAGGAAATAAATTTGAAATCCTCGGATCTGAAATCATGAACATGCAAGAGACAGAAGTTCCAAAGGAGGCCTCCCCCTTTAAAGCCTACCCCTCCATCAAAATCATTCCAGAGAGATCCAGAAAGAAGGCTTCAGAAGAAGAGGAGGAAACCCAAAAGTCCAAGGAATCGGAGGAAGAAGGGGAAATCGGGGAATCCCAGTCCTCTCCTAGAAGATCTACAAGAGGACGCAAATCTGCAAAAGAAAAGAGAGAACAAGAAACCTATAAGGACAAGCTCCAGGGCAGCTAGCCAACGCTAGAGAAGCTTCTAGGTAAAACTCCAAAGACGACTAGGATTCAATCCCAGGGCTCTAAGGGAGCCCACCAAGGGAAAAATAAATGATGAAGATCGTCTCCTAGAATTGTAGGGGAATGGGTACCACAGCTAAGGAAGAAGCAATGCATAGCGTAATAAGATTGGAAACCCCAGATATCCTCCTCATCCAGGAGACCAAATTGGAGGACGCAACCTTCCTCCAAGCAAGCAAAAAAAATTGGAATAAAAATGGAGCGCATGCAATCTCTGCCCACAGAGATTTGGGAGGGCTTGGATCACTCTGGAACACAAATAAGTTTTCATTAATCTCTGGTTCCCTGAATACTCATTGGATTTTTTTTTAAATGCAACATTTAGAATCAAAGGAGACTATTTGTCTGTTCAATGTGTATGCTCCTAACAATGTAGGTGAGAAAAAGAACTGTTGGGACTCCATCAAAAGTCTGGAAGATCTAGAAAATTTGGAAAATATAATTATAGCTGGAGATCTAAATCTCACCCTCCTCGCTTCAAAAAAAACAGGAGGAAGCATAGTCAGGGATCCGACAAGAGAATGGGCGGAAGATCTCATGCAATACTGGGATTTTCTAGATATAAAACCAATCATAGGCACGTTCACCTGGTCAAACAAGAGAGTGGGACCGGGACATATTGCGGTAAGACTTGATCGATTTCTTGTTCAAAGCTCCTTCCTTCTTCTTGGTCTAGAGGCTAGAATGTGTATTCTTCATAGTAGTGTCTCGGATCACAAGCCTATCAGCCTAGAACTAAGATCTACTAAGGATCTAGGACCTATACCTTTTAGATTTAGCTCTCTATGGACCAAAGAGACGGATTTCTTGCAAAAAATAAGAGATTGCTGGAAAGAGCCAATCAAGGGCTCTTCATTCTTTGTATGGGAGGAAAACCTTCACAGAGTTAAAATGATGCTGAAAGGCTGGGTAAAGACCTTGCCCAATCCTGCAGTGGATAGGAAAAAAATTCAAAACGACTTGGAAAACCATCACCTCCATCTGGAAGTTTCCGAAATCACCAAAGAAGAGCTAGACAAGGAATATCAGCTGCAACAAAAATTCCATAGGGCTTTTCTGGCAAAAGAAGAATTCTGGAGGCTCAAGTGAAGGAGTTTATGGCTCAAGGTTGGAGATCGAAATTCCTCCTTTTTCCACAAGTAGGCTTAAGCTAGAAAATGTTGAAACTCTATATCAGAAATTAAAAATGATAACAGTACGCTAAAAGACTTTTCCAGCATCAAGAGAACAACGTCAAAACATTTTGAGAAGATGTATACTGAAGACGTGGAGACCAGCCTGAACATCAATCTGATAGACACAGTCCCCAAGCTCATCACTGCAAAAATGAATCAGGTCATCGAAGATAAAATCACTACAAATGAGGTTAAAGAAGCTCTCTTTGAAATGGAGCCCGATAAAGCCCCAGGTCCAGATGGATTCACGCCCAGATTTCTTCAAACGTGCTGATAGATAGTTGAGAAGGAATTTATGAAAATGATCCAAAAGTCTCAAGAGTGCTAGAAGATTGGAGGTTGCACAAACTCAGCATTCCTCGCCCTCATTCCTAAAGAAAAAGGTGTTAATTCTTTCAATAGATTTCGGCCTATATCCTTATGCAACATTGGATACAAAGTGATCACCAAGGTTATAGCAAACAGATTGAAGAAAATCCTCCCTAAAGTCATCCCAGAGAATCAAGGCGGCTTTATACAGGGCAGGAAGTTGGTAGATAATTTCATTTTGGTCCAAGAGGCAATCCACTCCAGTCTTCGTCGAAAAGAAAAAGGTGTGATTTTTAAACTCGATCTAGCTAATGAATTTGATCGTGTAAGACATAGATTTATGTTTGATGTAATGCACAAACTTGGCTTTGGTCAAAAAATCATCAAGTGGATCAGAGCTTGTATTTCCGAACCCTAGATTGCACCTCTAGTGAATGGCAGGGTTGCCGATTTCTTTAAAGCATCTAGAGGGCTGAGGCAGGGGTGCCCTATGTCACCTCTCCTCTTTGTGTTGCAGGCCTCTGTCCTCAGTTTTCACTTAAACAAGAAACAGTAAGATCAAGAGATTGTTGGACTGTGCATAGCAAGGGGGATCAAAAGCATCAATCATGCCCTCTTTGCAGATGATACTCTGCTTCTTGGGGCTACATCTCATTTTTCGGCAAGTAAATTCAAAGAAGTACTGGAAGAATACTGCCAAGCATTGGGCAATGAATTGAACAAGGGTAAGTGCCATGTTTATTGCTGGAATATTTCAGTTGTTGCTGCAAGTTCCATAGCTAGATGCCTGGGCTTTGCAGCTTCAGTATCTTGGACCTCCTTTAAGTACCTTGGGCTGCCCATCTTTCATAAGAGGGCTATAAGCAAGGATTGGCTCCCACAAATAGAAAAATTCAAAACAAAAATGTAGGCCTGGGGGTCATCTTGGCTCAACATTGCCGAAAAATCAGTGCTTATGAAATCCGTATTAAGCAACCTGCCACTCTTTAATTTCTCTGTTCTTTTGGCGCCAATGGGAATTATCAAAAATATGGAGGAACTAATTAGAAAATTTATTTGGAAAGGAGGCAAGAATAATGAGAAGAGACTCTCCTTAGTAAACTGGGAAACAGTCTCCAGGTCGCTATAAGAGGGAGGTCTAAATTTTAAAAATCTAAACACTCAGAATTTAGCAATGGGAGGCAAACTGATTTGGAAGATTATAGCGCCAAAGCCAGGATGGGTTCATCTGGCGATGTGGAGGAAATATTTTAGAGGCCATAGGCTCTGGTGCTTGGAGTAGCCCAAAGACCATATTCAATCCCCTCTTAGCAATTTAATTTTTAAATTTGGGCCGCTTATAAGAGATAATGCTTATTGGATACCTGGAAATGGCAAACGTATCAGAATTTGGGAGGACAACATTATGAACAGGCCTCCTCTAGTGAACTCAAGCCTTAAGAATGAGCTGAAGGTGTGGATGGAAGAAGCAAACATTAAAATGCTCTGGGATATATCAACTTGGCATGGAGACAGCTGGGCTGGTTGGAAAATGACAAATGTGCCATCTGCGTGACTGCTAGACTATGATGCGCTGCTACAGATGTTACATGGAGATGCTCCTCTTCACGTAAGAAGAAAAGACTCTAGAGGTTGGGGAACGAAGCAGATTGGGTACTCGGTGGCTCACGGCTATGCTAAAATCATGGAGAGACCCCACGTTCCTCCTAACCCGGTGCCCTGGACTGGTATCTGGAATTTCTCCACCATTCCAAAGATTGATTTTTTCTGCTGGCTGCTATGCCATCAAAAAATCCTTACAGATGATAGGCTTCAGAAAAGGGGATTCCTATGACCATCAAGATGCACTCTATGCAAAGAAAATCTAGAATTTGTTGTTCACCTTTCACTGGAATGCAAATTTACAGGTCTAGTCTAGCAGGAGCTCCTTGGAACATCAAAATCTATGCCCATCTTCCCCCACTCAGTCCTGGATTTGTTTTCTGGGTGGTTGGCTAAATATCCAGGCCCAGGCCCAAAAAACAAGATTATCAAATCAGCATGGACCGCACTGCCCAAATTTATCAGCTGGCAAATCTGGTTGGAGAGGAATAGAAGGATATTCAAGGATAAGGGACAGAACTACAAGCTAGTTGCAAATACATTTAAAGGTCAGCTAAATGAGTGGCTAAGAGATAAAAATGATGACACAAATATAAGCCAGCATGACATTGATTTCGGAGCAACACTCAATCTAAATTTCCAAAAATCGAAAATATTGCCCATACATCTCAGAGACTGGCAAATAAGAAAAAATGAGGAAGAATTTCAAGCTTGGCTGTTCAATCAAACACTCCCCTCTCTGTTCTTCGATGGGGCAGCCAAGGGAAATCCAGGATTAGCTGGAGCAGGAGGCCTAGTTATAAATCCAAAAGAATCTTCCATCCACAGGTTTGCATGGGGTCTGGGCGACACCACAAGCATCCAAGCTGAAGTCATGTCTCTGTTCCAAGGGATCAAAATGCTTAAAGATCTAGGGCACTCAAAAACAATTGCTTTCGGAGATTCCCAAGTCATCATCAATGCAATGGTGACCAATACAAATTTGGCAGATCTTTGACTTGCAAGGACAATTTTAAGAATTAAAGACACGACCAAGCTCCTAAGACTGGAATTCTTCCATATCTTGAGAATCGATAACAAGGAAGTAGATGTAGAAGTGAATAAGGTAGCCCAGTTAGATGTTGGAACTATTCTCAGAGATAATGAAATCTCTTGGGAACCCATTCCCTAAAAATATCTATGTTTTTCTGTCCTTTGCTAAAGCAGTTCATTTGTATTCATAAGCTTGGGATTTCAGCAGAAAAAGTCCATGTGAAAAACTGTAAAAAGATGTGATTCACAAGCATTTGTGGCATGCTCAGTTGGTTGGAGAAACACCAAGAAACCAGTCTCAACTCTTGTAACTGAATTTATGGTATTTTGCTAGATAGTTAATGAAAGCCACATAACCGTTTCTGTTAAAAAAAAAACAACGAAAGAGGCATGAAAAAACAAATTAAATAATGATATAATAATTAAGGGATATAATTATATTACTTAAAGGGTAATATAATTATATCCCTTAATTATTATATCATTATTTAAGTTGTTTTCTCATGCCTCTTTCGTTGTTACCTTGGCGGAGATGTCAAATTTTGAACAGATGTCAGTTAATGGGAGAAACACCAAAGGGGCAAATGCCTAAAGGAGATTAAAAAGGTAGACAATGCCTAGCCTGACCAATTTTGAAAAGGAACACCTTCGGTGTAAATATATTATAGTTTTAAATTTAAATTAATAAGGTTTTCTTCTTCTTTGGTTGAGTGTGATTTCTTTTATATTTGCATATAAATCTTTAAAACACTAGTTTTGAGTTGGTGAAGGGGAAGTTAGATCTGTAATATTTTGCTTCAGTAGGTGAATTTTGTTATTTAAAATGGAGGTCTCTATTTTATAAGTTGATAGCTTGCTAAAAATGATATTCATTTCTCGAACTCATGCTTGGTTTTGGCTTGCTTGAAGTTTCCTCAACTACTCCTATTGAAAATTAATAGAGTGGTAAAGATGATATTCATTACTTGATCTTATGCTTGATTTTGGGTTTCTTAAAGTTAGATCCACAATATTTTGTTTCACTAGGTGATTTTCATTATTTAAAATGGAGGTCTCTATTCCATAAGAGTGCTAAAAATGATATTCATTTCTCTCATGCTTGGTTTTGGGTTGCTTGAAGTAGCATATTGAACATTATGCTTGAATTTTGTTTTTTGTTGAAAAAGATATGCATGATTTTTAGAAGTGGGAGAGGGGAGCTTTGCACCACATTGTCATTGTGTGAAAGTACAAGTTCAAGAGAGTCAATAGAGAGTTGATAAACCGATGTTTTTTTGTCATATTGGGCATTTAAACTATGAAAAGAAAAAATATTGCAAGAGGCAAAGCACAACAAAACATAAAGATGACAATAAGTGGGAACCTCAAAATGGATGTACAAGGTAATATCTAGAATAAGTGCAGAAAATTCCAATGGAAATTGCATTGAGGGGGTCTAAGGTTGTTTAATCCCATCAAAAACCTAGAGAAAATCCCAAAACACTAGTAAAGAAAACCAATCAAAATCATAAGAGAGCCTACAAAGATAACCATAAAAGAATCAGCTAAGAAACTAGAGAAGACTTAACATTTCCCACGCATAGGTGAAATATCACTTGTAATAATCATAGAAAAAATAAGGGAAATAAATGAAAAAGTGATACACAATGGAGAGATAGTACTTACCACACATAATGTCCCAGAGGAGATTGACAGTTGAATATATGAGTGACATGATGAAGATTAAATGATTCAAGTGGGTGGAAAATTAAAAAGGGATTAACTCGTTTTTGGAACTTGGTTTTCATAATTAAGAGTGTTTTTTTATGGAAAATGGGGTTCTTATTCCCAAAAGAGATTAGGAGAACTCCTTGGAATAGATAGCAAGGATGACTCTTCGACGTTATCATATAAAATTTACTCTTCAAAATTCAGAGTCTCTTTAATTCTTAATGAAATTTCAATTCATTGTGAAATGATTATTTTCTTTGTGAACTTGCATTGCTTTAATGTGGTTGTTTTCTTTGTGAACTTGCATTACTTTAATGGTCATCTTTGAGTCTCTTAGGACCACTAACTTTTTTATATACCATGTGCCTACCAACTAAAATCCTTGTATAAAACAAAAGAACTATTTTGTTAATAAAAACCATATATAAAGAAAAATATTCATGTCTTAATTGCTCCCGTGAAAATCAAATTTCTTTATTCCATTTAGGCTCTCTATAAACATAAATTTCATATAATGTAAAAATAATTAAGATAAAAATTCATGTCTTAATTATTCCCATGAGAATCCAATTTATTTATTCTATTTGGGCTCTCTATAAACATAAAATTCATACAATGCAAAAAAAAAATAAGATAAAATTCATACAACGTAAAAATAATGAAATTTTATAAAGTAACATTATAAAAAAAAGTTACGGAATAAAAAGATGTTCAGCTAAACTTAATATTGTATTATAATTGATTTCAATACTTATAAATAATATTTGATTCGATTTGACTCAATTTTCAGATTTAACCAAGATATTTTGCTTCTGCGATGTAGTTAGAATTGCATTTTATAAGAGCATAAATGAACATATATGCAAGCTTAAGAAAATGGAAACATAATGACGATTAAAAATTCATAAACAAGAGACATTTGTAACAGAGTTCGACCAGTGTGGACTACATCTCCAAGCCCGGTGTCAAGATGGTGGTGGTTGCTTCATTCAGTACTGAAAATGGTGAATATGTACATGGTCTATGTCTTTTTTCATACAAGGACATGTGCCCTATACATGAGTGGCAAAGTCTCTCCATGAGATGTTCCGATACAGGAACTATCACTCACAATAGACCTCCTATCAGCGTGGCATAATCTTACACATGGTGACAATGAGTATCCCGCCATCATGGCATCAAAGGGATCTCAACCAAAACAACCATGGTGACAATGAGTATCCTGCCATCATGACAACAAAGGGATCTTAATCAAAACATACATAATAAACCATGATGAATACATCTCACATGAAATAGACACAAAGATTTTGCATCATACATCAAGCAAGAACTGAAACAACATAGTACATCTCACAGCAAATGATCGCAGAAGTACATGACAACAACACTTCATATACGTCAACACTGATGCTGGTTGAAGAATAGAATACTCAGTTGCTGGATCTGAATGCACCATCGAAATTGTGGCGTCGAATTGCATAGAATTGATTATCCACACTCTAAAATCTAACACCGTCGCTCCAATCTAGAAAATGACCGAAAAATAGAAGGCTCGGCTGCAAATACTAACTACACCACTGAATTTGTGTCATCGAGAGGTGTAAAATAAACTACCCATTTATCGAATTCTGACAAGCTTGCGGTTCATTCAGTCGTTCGGTACTACACTTTCATTTCGATGGTTGCTCTCGGTAGCGCAAAAAGAGGTTGGAATCGAGTTGTTATTATGTAGATAATTCAAAGCTCGATCAAAGTTACGTATTAACGGAAATGAAAGCGGAGAAAAGGTCTTGGTTTCGAAGTCCAGCTGGTTCAACACCGACAAAATCTAGGCCTGTGGGAATCTTTTAGATTTCCCTATGATTCTCCAAAGATTCCCTCCTCTAGGTTGACTGGATATCTGCAACTCAAATCAGAAAAATAATCTCACCATTGAGATCCTTGCCAAATTCTGAGAAGAATGAGTATAAAGTTGGTTGCATTCTGGATCTAGGAATTTTAGCCTCCAAGGAATCTAAAAGATTCCCTCAAGATTCTTGAAGATTCTCCTTCGACAAGAATCTAAAAATCCGCTACTCAAAAGGCGAATTTGAAATTCCCATTGCCTTCCCTGAAAAAATCTGATAAAAATGACTGTAAACTTGATTACATTCTGATCAAATGGAATTTTACCTCCAAAGGAATCTTTGGCATCAAAAGAATATTCCTCGTCTCGAAAAACATGTCAAGGTTTTGCCTCCTGGAACTGCGTCATGGTTCCACCTAGGCATGGTTCCACTGCACGGAACTCCATTCTCGGGCACCTCCATTCCGTTTCATTCACGGCCTCTCGTTTTTTCTCTCCGTTCTTCTCCCTATGTGCAAATAATGCAAGGCTTAAGTATTTGTGAGGAGGCAGAAATAACAATGAGAAGGTTGTTGGCATGTTGATTAGGGCGATCGATAGGGAGGTCGAGGGATCAAATCCTACCCCCACCAAAAATATACGGGTTTGTTTGTTTTGACTTTGGCGTGTTATAATTTTGGTACACCGTTGTGTGTTTTAAGTGGGGGCATGTCGTATCTTTGACCATTTAAGTGGAGGCCCCTGGGTGGCAGGCCGGCTAGGCTGGTTGGCCTGGATCAAGTCCCACCGCCTCCTGAACTATTAACATAATGCACTAGGGGGGGTAGTGTGGCCCAGGTCTACCAGATGCGGCCCACCCACTGCCCATTGTGTTATATAATAATATGTTTTGGTCATAAAATGCGGACATGGGGGGTTCGACCGGGGGTGGCGGTGTTTGATCGCCTTCCATCCCAACCCTAATATATTTTTTTGGTATATGCATATACAACTAACTAGCAGGGGTGGCAGGGGTGGTGGCTCGCCACCGTATATATATAGTATATATATATATATATATATATATATATATATATAATATATATATATATATTATATTTATTTATTTATTTATTTCAATGACTATTATGGTCATTTTAAATTTTAATGAAAATAAGGGTTATTGGGAATTTTAAAGAGGCAACAAGTTTTCCCGCCTGGTGGCCAGATTCCAATGACCGCTATCAGTGTAATTTGTAGGTCCATTAAGCTTGGCCCACATGGCAACTTTTACCAAAACTTTGATTGGCCCTATCTCCCTCATATGAGCTCAAATTTGAGTGTCATTCACACCATTGGAATCAGGGCAACGAGCACTTCGATCTGGTGCTAGTTTGAGAACAATCTGACTACTTTAAATTTTAACCATTTTTTAGCCCTCTTGGACCTTTGCATGTGTCTGGAGCCACCTAGATCAATCCTCCCCATTGAAGAGCTTTTGCTCCTCCAAAAGCATGAAAATAATCTGTAACTTCTTTGTACTTTGTCTACACCACAAGTATCTGATAAGTCACCCTTCCTTCTCCTTCACCTTTGTCCTTCAGAGCCATAAGCAATGAGTAGACACCTACATCCCGTGCAACCCTGTAGTACATTGTTTTGCAAACATGCTTTATTTACAATACCAACTAATGACCCAAGCATTCCATACTTGCCATGAGTTTATAACACATACTCAGTGGTCAAGTTTACCTCAAAATGGAAACAAATACCCCAGCTATCAAAACAACGCCAAACATCATTGTTGCTTCAACAAGTGATGGAAAAAACATCATCACTTTCACAATTTAAAATGAAACACAAAATAAGGCCAGACATCATTGTTGTGGCAACAAATGATGGAAAACACATAATCACTTTTATAGTTTAAAACGCAACACATGATTGACGAAAATAAGTCCATGAAATTCTACCATGCCTAGAAGAACCATTTCTGACTTATCAAAGTGAATGGGTCGTCTCCTTGTGGCACCTTCTATGGTCGAACAACTATTTCATCTGGTTCATGCACTGATGCTTTGTCCTTGTGACGCTACTCTGGATGAGCCTCCAACATGTGGCCCTTTGGTGACCACTTTTGTTGCAATCACTGTAATAAGTCTTCTTCCTCCACATCTGCTTAACTTGTTTCTTCCCCTGCAGTGGAGAAGGCCTTTCACACCTCATCCTCTTCCCTGCTGCCATTCTCTTCCAGCATTCAGCAAATACATGGTTATGTAAACCAAAAATAGTACATGTTTTTCGATGCCATGATTTATGTCCATCATTAAAAACATGATTGTAATCGAAATGAGCATTTGAATATTGAAACTTGTTATACCTTTCGTTGTTGTCTCTGGTGTAATTATGGCAATGAGAGCTTGCCTCATCTCTTTCCCTGCAATGGGCACTTCCATGGGATGATGGTGATGTGTTCCCATCATTCTCTTTCCTTGCCGATTTCAACAATATAGTGGAAGCATCTGACACCTCTGAGCTCTCTCCTTTGATGTATCCCAGTCCTACATCGAGGTCTTTGCACAACCTCCAATGATTGAGTAATGCCTTGGCCATTAACACCAAATCCTTCTTCTTCCTTGTACCTCATCCTGGTAAGAAGCCACAGGTTTGTCCTTGTAATTGGTATCTCCACATTTCCAACAGAAATTATATTATGTGAATATCAAATTGAAGGGAAATCAACATATTTTACCTCCATTATCGAGTTGGAAAGAACTGATGAGGGCTTCTCATCATCTGTTGTTGGTGGTTCGCTGGCTGTCTTGGCACATTCCCCAACTTCCTTCCCAACATACCCAAGACCTTCCTGACGAGGTATTTCTTCTACTTTGATGGGGTTGACAATGCCTTGGCCATTAATACCCAATCCTTTTCCTTCATACCCCATTCTCTTCAGCAGTTTGGAGCCAATTCCTATGGTATGATTTTCAAAAGCAACGAAATCATAATCAGGAAATGCACATGAAGTCAGAGAATTACTTTTTACCTCACAAGGTTCATGTTGCAACTTTTTCAAGGCCTCATCCTTAGCTTGCAGTTTCTATAGCAACCTCTATTTCTCCTCTTTCTCTTCTTGTAGAAGCATCTTCAATTCAGTGTTATTTGCTTGAAGGCTCTGGTTACTATGCTTTAGTTCTTCTAGGGCCTCTTCCATGGCTCGCAACTGAAGCTACAATCGTTGCTTTTCCTCTGTCTCTTCTTGTAGAACTTCATACATTATGTCAATATTTTTGGACACTCTGAGCATGGCCTCATACATCTCTTTGTCATCCTCCATTGCTGCATGTTCCATTTTTCACACTCGCAATTCACAACCACGCAAAGACCACTCTGATACCAAACTTGATCTAAGTTGACTCAACTTCCAGATTTAACCAAAATCTTTTGCTTTTGTGATGTAGTTAGAATTGCATTTTATAAGAGCATAAATGAACATATATGCGGCTTAAGCAAATGGAAACATAATGATGATCAACAAATCATAAACAAGAGATATTGATAACGGAGTTCGTCTAGTGTGGACTACGTCTCCGGGCCCAGTGTCAATATGGTGTTGGCCACTTCATTCAGTGTTGGAAATGGTGAAGATGTACATGGACTATGTCTTCTGTCATACAAGGACATGTTCCCTCTACATGAGTGGCAAAGTCTCTCCACGAGACATTCCGCTATAGGAACTATCACTCACAATAGACCTCCTATCAGCATGACATAATCTTACACATGGTGAAACTGAGTATCCCGACATCATGGCATCAAAGGGATCTCAACCAAAACACCCATGATGACAATGAGTATCCCTCCATCATGGCAATAAAGGGATCTCAATCAATACATACATAACAATCCATGGTGAATACATCTCACATGAAATAGACACAAAGATTATGCATCATACATCAAGCATGAATCGAAACATAGTACATCTCACAGCAAATGATCAAAGAAGTACATGACAACACTTCATATACCTCAACTCTGATGCTGGTTGAAGAATAAAATACTCAGTTGTTGGATATGAATGCACCATCAAAATTGTGGTGTAGAATGGCATAGAATCAATTGTCCACACTCTGAAATTTGACATCGTCGCTCCAATCTGGAAAATGGCCGAAAAATAAAAGTCTCAATTGCAAACACCGACTACACCACTGAATTTTTGTCATCGAGAGGTGTAAAATTGACTACCCATTTGTTGAATTCTAACACCGGCAAAATCTGGGCCTGTAGGAATCTTTTAGATTCCCCCGTGATTCTCCAAAGATTCCCTCCTCTGGGTTGACTGGAGATCTACAACTCAAATCAGAAAATGGATCTTGTCATTGATATCCTTGCGAAATTCTAAGAAGAATGAGTATAAATTTGGCTACATTCTGGATTTGGGAAATTTCAGCCTCCAAGGAATCTGAAAGATTCCCTCAAGATTCTCGAAGATTCTCCTCTGCTAAGAATCTGCAAATATGCTGCTCAAAAGGCAAATCCAACCTCACCATTTCATTCCCTGTGAAAATCTGAGAAAAATCACTGTAAACTTGATTACATTCTAATCAAATGGAATTTTACCTCCCAAGGAATCTTAGGCATCAAAAGAATATTCCTTGTCTCGAAAAACGTGTCAAGGTTCCGCCTCCTGGAACCGCGTCATGGTTCCACCTGAGCGTGGTTCCGCTGCATGGAACTCCATTCTCGGGCACCTTTGTTCTATTTTGTTCACGGCCAACCATTCCGTTGTTGGCCTGTTGGTTAGGGCTGTTGGTTTGAGGCAGGGAGATCAGGGGATCAAATCTTGCCCCAGCCAAAAATATACGTGGTTTGTTTGTTTTGACGTTCACATGTTATAATTTTGGTACTGCGTTGTGTTTTTTAAGTGGGGGCATTTCATATCTTTGACCGTTTAAGTTGAAGCGCCCGAGTGGCGGACCGACGACGCTGGTCGAGCGAATTCAAGTCACGCCACCTCCGGACCTGTTAACATATGGCACTAAGGGGGGTGGCATGGGTCGGGTTCATCCGATGTGGCCCACCCACTACCCATTGTGTTATATTATAATATGTTTTGGTTATAAATTGTGTATTTGGGGGGGTTTAGCCGAGGGCGGCGGGGTTTGACCGTGTCCCACCTCAACCTTAATATATTTTTTTGGTATATGCATATACAACCGACCAGCAGGGGTGGTGGCCCTACTACCCGTATATATATATTATATATATATATTATATATATATATATATTAATCTATATATATATATATATATATATATATATATATTGTTATTTCAATGAATATTATGGTCATTTTAAATTTTAACGAAAATAAGGGTCATTGGGCATTTCAAAGAGGCAACAAATTCGCTCACCCAATGGCAAGATTCTGGTGACCACTGTCAGTGCAATTCGTAGGTTCATTAAACCCGGCCCACATGGCAACTTTTACCAAAACTTTGACTAACTCTATCTCCCTCATACAACTAGGATTTGAGTGTCGTTCACACCGTTGGAATTAGGGCAACAAGCACTTCAATCTGGTGTCGGTTCGAGAGAAATCTAAACACTTTGAATTTTGACCATTTCTAAGCCCTCTTGGACTTCTACACGTGTCTGGAGCCACCTTGTATTTTCATGATTGGTTTCTTATTTTTAACTTCTTTCTGTAAGATTGGACATTAAATTTCTGATTTCTAGGATGGTGATAAGGCAAAGGTCGTGACCCAACCCCGACACGGGCTAGGGTTTGGTTTACTGCAGATTCTTGGGGCTACCCTCCACCCGACCTAGTCTAGCATCTCCCCCACTTGGCGCCGTCACACCTGAACTTTGTTACGAGCTCCCCCATTCCCCGTATTCTGCATAGGGCATATTCTTTGTGACTGCATCGTGCCCTCACCTATTTCCTTTGTAGCATTTGGTCTCTTACAGCAACGGTTAGCCTAGATTATGGTGGCAGCTAGCGTTAAACTCCTGGAGAATTCATGGACCTGGATTTTGTGGATTATTCGGAGGACCCTCTTGAAGGTGCTTCCATATGGACTACCCCTCATGCAAGCTTGAAGGGTTTCTTTTCATTTAGCAGAGACTTGACAGAGGCCATTGCTCCTCTACCTGCGATTACGGGGCCCTCTTGCTCAGTTATCACTCTACCCATTGTTCCTCCTTCCTGGTCGCCATTCATTACGCCCCCTCTATGGCTGACTTCCTTGTAATTCATGGCTCATTGCATTGGCCCTGATCTCGCCGCCTACTCTTCTGTTGGCCCTCCTCTACAACCATCCGCCTGATCCCACTACCCTTCAACTGCATCCCTCAGCAACCCATTGCTTTCCTCTCATGGTCTAACCCCCTCGGCTCTGATATCATTTCCCCTATCGGGCAGTTTCACAAATGTCCCCCCCCATCGGACACCTTCCCCTCTGGCCCTAATCTGAACCCCTCAAACCCTAACCCTACTTACCCTTCCCACAGTGGACCTCAGGAGGGCAGCACTGACACGGGACATAGGCCTGGGAAATGGCAGAAGTGTGTAAAATCAAGATCTCAGGACGTCACCATCAACTTGGAGGAAGACATTCAGTGGGGAGAATCCATGGACAACGTCGAACGAGTCTCATTGAGTAGAGTCCAAGGCATGAACTACACAGAGGTGTGATTAAAACAATGGGTGGCAGAAATTTGGGGATAGCACCTAGCCAATTTACCTTTTGTACAAACCTTCATCCGCGGCTAGTTTTCTCTATGATTCGCTCGGGCCAAGCATACGAATTGGGTCTTGTCATCATTTTGGCATATAGAGAAGGCCCCTGTGCTGCTGAGGAGATGGACCCCCCTATTCTATCCAGAGAAGGAACAGTTTGGGGCTGGGCCTCTATGGGTTTGCCTCCCCGGCCTGCTGCTACAATTCTAGTCTGAGGACATATTGAGACGCATTGGGAACTCACTCAGCACCTACCTGGGATTTGACAAGTCATACCTCTCCATGGGAATCATGGCTTACACAAGGATCTTAGTTCATATAGACATCCAAGAAGGTTTACAGGAGCAAGTTACTTTGCATTGGAGGAATTTAACACGAACTCAGATCTTGGATTATGAGGGGGTACCATTTAGGTGCAGGCGCTGCCACAAAGTGGGTCATCGTTTCAAGGACTATTCTCTAATTGGGAAAACGAGGAATGGGAACAAGGGGCAAATAATTCTTACTAAAAAAGAAACAGCAAGGCACAACCCTTTGCATGAAGCAACGGAGCACACAACTCCTGAAGCAGTGGAGCATTCCCCGGCCTTGGAGACCCCGAAGAAACGTGGAAAAGCATCATATTGGCCACCCTCTCCTCCTCTAACTAGGTTAAGGGCGGTTGCTGAAGCTGCGCTATCCTCAGGTATGTCCTCTTCTTAACCCTGCTCTGTAGAATACTCTCATTTATCAGATTGCATGGAAGTCTCTATGGGGTCTCAACAGAGCTCTAGTTTTTTATCATCCCCCTCCATTACCCTTGCTTGCCCTCTGCAACACCCTCCTCCTACGTTCTCCTATACCCCCCCATCCTTCCTAGAGGCTAATCCATCTGCATCCTCTGACTCTGATCTTGGAACTCTTCCCCACAAATACCAGCTTCGCTCCCTTTCTAAATCACGGGCCCCAAACTCATTAGGCATTGGCCTGGTATCTACCCCCATCCCTCTGAAGCCTCCTAAAGGTCAACCGTCCTCCCTCTCCAAATTCAAGTAGTAGTCAAGGGAGAAGATTGTAGCAGGGCGTCAACTCACTATAGATCGAGTACTTAGAGCATAGAATACCCTAGACTCGTCCCCCCCCATGAAGATTCTCTCATTCATTTGCTGAGGGATGGCTAGCCCTGATAAAAAACTAGCCCTGCGAAGACTACTTAAGTCTGAACTCATCGATGTTGTCTTTCTACAAGAAACCCTGGGACTTGCTAATATCATATCTCACCTACTTGAATCCATGCTTCCTGGGTGGTCCTTTCAAGCCCTTTATGTTAATGGTCGTTTTAGAGGCATAGCCTTGGGATAGAACCCTCGCTCTATCAAGTTGTGTAACATTTGGGGCGGCTTTGGATACTTAGGGGATGACATCTACTCATCCGACCTAGGCACATACTTTAGGTTATTAAATATATATGGGCCTTGTCATCACCGAGAAATATATTGGGAACATCTTTTGACCTCCAACATCTTGCAACATGACAACATTATCCTAGGAGGTGATCTAGGCGGATATTGGTGGCCACCCGCCAAGTCCACTTAGACCCCCACCATTGTTTCTTTCAGCTTTTCAGTTTCCACAATTGTAGAATAGTTTACTATTTTTAGCAGTTTTCGGGTCCTAAACTTTCGGAGTCGTTTTGAGGCCCTAGACGACCGTTTTTGGGAAAACTGGGAGCAACATGGGTCCATGGATCAATGTTTCTCTTCCCAAAGTTGTAGTTCTCGGATATATCTTTCTAACGAGATATTATGTGCGTCAAACAAAGATCGTATGCCAAAGTTACGACCCCGAGAAGTTGATGTACCAATTTACCCAAACGGGGCCCACAGTTTGACGTTTCATCTTCTAGGGTTAGGTTTTTGGATGTTTAGGGTTTTCTATTGTTTCTCAACAATAATTAGGACTTCTAGCCTCATTGTAAGATAGTTCAGAGGCATGTGGCCGCCACATCTCTTCTCAGAGATAAGCTACCATCGCCCTAGCTGGTTTGTTTCCATTTCTGTTCGTAAGCATATTTCAGTATTTTAAATTAATGAAATGAAGTATTATTTCCACTGCATCTTTGTGTTTATGGTTATCTCTCTAATTTGTTGCGTTCCTGTTTAAATATGGATCAGTGGTATCAGAGCAGTCTGCTTTTTCTCTGTTTTTCTTTGCATGTCGCCAACGAGGTCAGGATATAAGTAGTTAGGGCTTGAACTGGTCGAACCTTTGCAAGACCAACCTCGCAAATCCCGATGACCTCCCATGGTAGATGAAAAGAAAGACGAGGGGGCAGGAGATCCTATCAAAATCTTGCTCGAAGAAGCCCTCGAGTGACAAAGGAACGTGATGATGGACAACTTTGCCCAGATCCTTTAGCGGCCACCCACGGGCAACACATCGGCTTCCAACAGCTACTCTAGAAA
>APFE030405297.1:0-117713 GCA_000404065.3 Pinus taeda
TAAGACTTAGGAGCACTGGCAGTAGTCGTTGATTGAGGGCTCGGGGGTGGCCAGTTGTAGCAGAATCCTGCACAATTGAGCCTACAGTTGGGAGGAGAGTCGTCCCCAAAATGTTGTGATCATTTGGTAGACTGTAAGTATTTGTTTTTCATTAAGACATTAATGTTAGTTTACTTTGTGTTGTTACATTGCAGGTAGCCTCTATATACTAACATTCATTGATGATTTTACAAGAAAAACTTGGGTATATTTTTTGAAGAACAAGAGTGAAGTGTTTGAAAAATTTCGAAATTTCAAAGCACTTGTAGAAAACCACAGTGGGCTGCATATCAAAGTTCTAAGAACTAATATAGGAGGTGAGTATATCTCCAAATAATTTCTACGTTTTTGTAGAGAAAATGGAAGTCATAAACAATTTACCACAAGGTACACTCCGCAACAAAATGGAGTCGCCGAAAGGAAGAATAGGACAATCATGGATATGGCGAGGAGTATGTTAAAGACAAAGCATTTACCAAATGATTATTGGGTTGAAGCTGTACATTGTGCAGCGTACATTTTGAATAGGTGTCCTACAAAAGCAGTCATGATCAGAGTGCCGGAAAAAGCATGGAGTGGGAGAAATCAAGGAGTCACTCACATGAAAGTTTTTGGATGTGTGGCTTATGCACACATTCCAGATCAGCTAAGGAAGAAGTTGGACAACAAAGGGGAGAAATGTATTTTCATTGGATACAGTGAGGAATCCAAAGCTTACAGGTTGTATAACCCATCCACCAAGAAGTTTTTTGTGAGTAGAGATGTTCAGTTCATTGAGGAGGAAGCTTGGGATGGAAGCATAGAGAAAACAGTGAATGTTAAAAACTCTATGTCACATGATGAAGATGATGAGGAGATGACTGAAATACATCCCCAAACAGCAGCGCCAACATAAGGGCAACGAGAGACACCCTTGAGGAGAAATGAAAGTGCTTCTCCAAGCACACCACAAGGAGGAAATTCAAGTGCTTCTCCAAGCACTTGTACACCAAATGAACGAGGTAAGAAGTTCAGAAATTTAAGTGACATTTATGATCAAGAGACAGCAAATGAATATATGAACTCTTTGTTTTCTTTGTATTGTCACGTTGATGACCCTGTTCATTTCAAAGAAGCAATGAAGGATAGGAAATGGATAGAAGCTATGGATGAGGAGATCAATGCCATAGAAAGAAACAAAACATGGGATTTAGTTGAATTACCAAAAGGAAAAGAAGTCATTGGAGTTAAATGGGTTTACAAGACCAAGAGTAATGCTGACGGCAAAATAGAAAGGCACAAGGCAAGATTTGTTGTCAAAAGATATAAACAACAGTATGGGAGAGACTATGAGGAAACTTTCGCACCAGTTGCTAGAATGGAAACCGTGAGAGCAGTGTTGTCCATAGCAGCACAAAACAAGTGGAAAATTTACCAAATAGACGTGAAGTCAGCATTCCTAAATGGAATGTTAATGGAAGAGGTCTACATTGAACAACCTCCAGGCTATGAAAAGAAAGGCCAAGAGCACAAAGTGTTCAGATTGAAGAAAGCTCTTTATGGGCTGAAGCAAGCACCAAGAGTGTGGTACAGTATGATAGATTCCTATCTACTAGAAAATGGATTTCAAAAGTGTGAGGGAGAACCCACCCTCTACATCAAAGAAAAAGATGGTAAAATTCTAATTATTGTGTTATATGTTGATGATGTTATTTTCACAGGTAATGATGATTATCTTATTGAGAATTTCAAAGTAGTCATGAAAGAGGAATTTGAGATGACTAACATGGGTTTGCTGAGATACTTCTTAGGAATATAAGTGGAACAAAGTGAAAATGGGATTTTTATCTCACAAGTGAAATATGTTAATGAAGTGTTGAAAAGATTCAATATGCAGGAGAGCAAAGTAGTTATCACTCCCACGGTGATGGAATTAAAACTCAGCAAAGAGGACATCAGCAAGGATTTTGATCCTAGTTTGTACAAGAGCATAGTTGGCAGCCTCATGTACTTCACTACAACTAGGCTGAATATAATGAATGATGTTAGTTTGATTTCCAGATTCATGGAGAGGGCAAAAGAAGCACATTGGCAGGCAGCAGAAATGATTCTGAGGTATGTTAAAGGTACTAAACAATTTGACATTTTACATACTACTTCAAAATGTTTAGATTTAATTGGATACACTGATAGTGATTGGGCTGGAAGTGTAGATGATCGGAAAAGTACATCCGGTTATGTTTTTCACATGGGTTCAGGAGCTATTTCATGGGCTTCTAAAAAACAACCTACTGTAGTGTTGTCTACAGCAGAGGCAAAATATGTGGCAGCTACAACAACAACATGTCAAGCAGTTTGGATGAGAAGGATGTTAATGCGCTTATGCCAAGAGCAATTAAAATCAACTGTGATTTTTTGTGACAATAGCTCAGCTATTCCATTATCCAAGAATTTCGTGTTTCATAAGAGAACGAAACACATTGACACAAGGTTTCATTACATCAGAGAATTGGTAAACAATGGAGAAATTGTTTTACAACATTGCAGGACTCAAAAGCAAGTAGCAGACATTCTGACAAAGCCATTGGACCAGAAAAGTTTTGAAATTTTGAGGAAATGTCTGGGTATGACTCATAACCCAGCAATTGAAATTAAAGGGGAGTGTTGAAATGGTAATTTCAACTGCGGGTATAGTTGAACAACGACAACATTTATTTCCAGCAAAACCGCCCGACCTTATCGCACCGCTTTTCATTGAAAGATGGTTTTTCTCCGGAGGGCAACAATACAGTACATTGTTTAACGCGTGTCCGCGGGCAGTTTTCAAAGCAGCGATTTTCCCGAAACGTAATGTTCGTTTGTTTTGTTCAAGCGATAGCCGTTCGATTGAGATGATGAATGTCCACCGTTGATTGAAGCCAAAGCTGCGTACAGTCCAGCACATGGGGCTTGCTTGAAGTTTTGTTTGACCGCTAGGAAAACATTAATGAAATTAATTGTGTTCGTAAAATATTGGTAAAGTTTTAAAATTTTAATGTCTTTTATTTTTACGGCAGTATGGAAAGTGAAAATGTGAAAGCAATATTTTTTGGTGGTGGTATATGTAATATTTTTATTGTTCATTGTGTTATGAAAAAAATGTAAGCATGCAGCACCGGAGAAAGGGAATTCCCAACAAAGTGCGAATGTAATGTCTTTTGTTCATTGAACATAGTATGTAATATACGAAGCAGCGTAAATACATCAAAGTTTTTTTTTGTTGGTCGAAAAATGTAATGTGAAGAAAGCAACAGAGCATATGTAACGAATTTCTTTTACAACAGTAAATGTAAAAGAAATGTAAAATATTTTTACACAACAGTGTAAAAGTTTGTATGCAAAGACATAGTATTTTTTTTGGAGAGAGAGTGAAGGTTTTTGGAAGTGCATTTGAAGTAGTCTATGGTTGTAATCCCTATGAGAGAGGAAGAAATTTGTATCAGGCCATTGTTTTGATTAATGAATACAAGTTTATTTTGGTGTGTGAAACTCTATTCTCTGTGTTAAAACAAAGTATTATTCTCTGGGTCAAAAACAAAGCATTTTCTCTTTGTCTTTTGTTTGAAATTACCAGAAACTCCCAACTTCACACACCCCTGACCATTTCCAAGAAGCCACTGTTGTTTCTGCATATCAATGTGAATAGAACATGCATTCAACACCTTCCACTATCCACATTTCATTCTTTCTACGTTTACAGTTGTCTGTCAGAGTCGAAACCGTTCGCTTCCACTATCCACCTTTAATTCTTTCTCTGTTTACAAGTGCCTGTCAGAGTCGAAACCGTTCCAAGCGAATTTCCGCAAGTCGTTATCTGAGCAAAGGTACATGAATGACGGGATAAAGAGGGAAGAGACAGACATAAATTTAAGATAACGAATTGTCATTCCATATGGAAGCACCACTGAATAGTTTAGCAGGCAATGGGAGTGGAACTGGAGGCTAAAGAGATTGGGAATCAATGTCAATATGCAGCTGTTCTCCTAGCATTTGAGACCGATGAATGAATACGTTGTTCCAGGAGGGGCATATGGCAACATAAAAAATAGTATACACACCCTAGCAGAAGAGCTCCAATTATATAGTTCTCTCCATATATTATTGTGGTAAATCACTCTGCAATTTTTGTGAAATAAGCTTGATATCTGAATTTACTGTATCGTTTGATTCACTAATCAATGTCGTTCGAAGAAATGTACTTGTGTTCAAGTTTAGTAGAATATACGGTTTTATAATTATTTGGAATAACTTATTGCGGTTTGGTTGAATTGCAGAGATTTATGCATATGTTTTTCCCGAGAAAACAACTGTAATGAAAATGGTTGAATTGCAGAGATTTATGCATATGTTTTTCCCGAGAAAACAACTGTTAACATTTTCATTAATGGGAAAGGTTATACCTGGTCAATGATCTTGTTCAAACTACAGAGCAAATATCCATGTTAAGAATATCCTAAAGATCTTGTTCAAATTACAAAGCAAATACCCGTGTTGAAAATATTGTTAATGCAATGTTAAGTCTGCCACCTTGTGGCCCCATATGGAAACAGAGTATGTACAGGGAGTTGAAATAGTTGAGTTTAGTTAATGAGGCATAATGTAGAAGATTAAAAAAACATGGAAACAGAGTATGTACAGGGAGTTGAAATAGTTGAGTTTAGTTAATGAGACATAATGTAGAAGATTAAAAAAAAAACACATGTTACAAGGAGATTCTCCGGAAAAAAGGGCTCTAGCCCCGAAATCAGCTGCATCCAGTGGAAAAGTGAGACGATCTGTAAGTATTGCTATCCTAAATCCATCTGATCGTAGAAAAAGAGTCACCCACAACCAAAATGCAATCAACATTGAGCCATAAAGCCACGTGTTGTGCCGAAATGTTGCATTCTGCAACAGGTTGCTCATATCTGGCTGTGCCCTATATTACTATTCCTGAGATGGCATTGCTCGCTTCCCGTTTCTTCCAACGCTGTTGATTCTGTTATCCATAGAATTGAAGGAGAATAACACTCAAGCTATCAAGGACCGGGCACCTCTTCTATTATATGGGCCGGCTGAGCATTGGCTGTATCATGTTCATTTATCTTACAAATGAAAATGGATTTATAGATTTATATTAATTGATTAGGTTGATATTCATGATGACAAGTTTTTGTTTTATTTTTATTTTTTTCTGATTTAAATTTATTAATTCTACCCAGCCGATAACAAACGATACTTCTGCATATAATTTCTCCGTATTCGTTTTAACTATGTAAAATAATTCGAACATTATAATAATAACCATGTGAACGCATGAATATGAAATTGGCAAATAAAGATCCAAAATTAGTAAGGTTTCTAAAGATGTAAAAAACATGTAGAAACTTATGCTTACTTTAATTTTATGTATTTTATATTTTAATAAAAATTTGCTTTCTTTATTGGTTAGTAGTATTTATATGGTCTTGCATGTGTTTTCAAATTCTAAGCGAAAAGTACAACATTACATGGAAAAGATATTTCGTGCAATGCCGAATGAAGAGGTAGTTATGGAGAGAAGTTTGAAATTATATAATTGTGTGAGAAATTTTTTAGGTAATGAAAAAGTTTTCTTTCTAGGTTGTTATGTATTATATGGAAAATTAAGGTAAATTATGTTTGGAGGATCATGGACATTATTTATGGATTTTTATTGTGATTAGAATTAGAGGAAAAAGAAAAACACTCAAACTTATATTTAGATGTGAGAGTAATAATTTCTAAAAATGCAAAAAACACCATCATAAGGTATAAAAATAGAAATGTTTTATTTTTAAAATTTTTGCGGTTAGAATGGTGTAAAATTAAAATGCACAAGTTCAAAATACAATAATCTATTTGAAATTTTGTTGGGTACATAAATATGAAAACAATATCTATTCAAAAAAATGTAATAGACATGTTAGTCGAATAAATACAATGGTGCTAAAAGTAATAGACATGCTAGTGGAGTCAATGCAATGCTGCTATATTGATGTGGCTTGGAGGCAAAGGTGTGGTAGGATAGCAATTCATTCCTTCTTTCTCTCACTAGAAATCTAGAATCAAGATTACTAGATGGGGGATTTTTCATTGCATTATTGTTTCCTCCATTTTAGAATGTGTAATGCCTCTAGAGCCCAAGTTAGAAGATGCCAATGGGAAAAATGGTAGAATTGTAGACTTTAAGATGTAGCCAAGTAATTTTCACAACCATCGCTTTCTATATAATGAATTCCATATACACACACACATGTATTCCACATTTGATCATATGAGGATCACTAATTTACTGAGTTGACATCTCTTATTTTGGTTACATCAGAACATGTGTCAATGATATGGATGAATTTATGTTATGTTGAATGTATAGATATTAAATTAATTGTTTTTTTTTAACTTTTATTTACTGTTTGTAATGTTCCTATCAATCAATATATAGCTATGTGCTTTTGCATTTGCCTTGGTGTTAACTTTTAGGTATGTTATATCAATCAAGTGGCAAAATGCACCCTTGTTTTTTGAAAATAGTTACAAGTTAGATTGTAAGCACACACTAACATTGCTCTTAAATAATTAAGAAGGAAAAACTTATAAATGACAATTTTGAACTTGTCCAACTTCGAGGGCTAAGTAGTTATTTCTCGCCTAATCTCTCCCACTAAAACAAATTGTTTTTACTCATTCAAAGCTTCTTTTCCCCCATCTAAACTTCATAGGGAAGACTTTCTAGTTGCCTTCGCTTGAAGAGGAGAACCCAAATTTTATTTTCTTGGTAGGGTGTCATTCAAACTTGAATCAAGTGAGTCAAGCAAAGCTTCTTTGTGTAGTCAAAACTTCTTTTCACCTTTCTAAACCTCGTAGGGAAGCAATTATATATGTTTTCACTAGAAGAGTATAACTCAAATTTGATTGTTATGGTGGGATGTGATATTTCCTTATAAAGTATGTTCCCAATCAACATGTCAAGTTACATCATAATATTAGAGTGACCAATTTTCTTCATCATGATAGAGCACTTGCAATAGGTCACCATGCTATGTTGTATGTGATAATATTATAGTAATCATTTTTTAATGATAATTTGATGTGAATTTTTAGTATACAACATTTAATATCACCTTAAAAATGTTCCACGTTGGTTTGATTGATTCAATGTACAACTTGTTTTTATAATTATGTGAAATTCTATATTTCAATGCCATAGAAAACTTGTAGTATGAATAAATTTACCTATTATTATTTTATAGCATTTGGTTGAATTAGCATTATAGATAACCAACTTCTATTTTGATGGAAAGATCATATATTCGACTTTTGCATACACTTACCTATGGATTATCCTTTTATCCAAATTATCCTTCATTATGTCCTTTCCATGGGGAGTTGAGTGGAATCGTAACCATCAAAATTTTCATCATTTGTTAGTGACAGTATTTACCTTTAATTTACATGTCATGTGTTAAAATCCCATTCCATTTCCTTTGTCAAATGTCTTGCTCTTGACCATCACAACAAATCAAAGACTTTAAACTTATAAATTGTTCATGACTTGTTATACATCTCTTCTTCTTGTTTCATTGTCGTGAATTTTGGGATGAGAATTCATATGACACTACAAGAAATTTCCATTTTCAAAGCGTGATTGTGTTAACAAGTGTCTCCCTATCCCCAAATTCACATTTATGCCTAATATATGGGTTTCACCCATGTTATTTAGTGCATTGATATTACCTTAGTATTTATATCCTTTAACCTCTAGCAACGAGAAAGTGTACCCCTTAATCCTACATGCATGGATATGGAAAATTTTGGTAAGCCTCAAGGACCTTCCTCTTTAATTCCATATTTCAATCTCCATGACAGGGAATTCCTATCCGATTACATGAGATTATTTTCTTGAATGGAAGTTTTAGTAACTTGTAGAGACAACAAGATGTAGGAAACTTTGCTCACAGTGGAACTTTGATCATCCATAAAATTCCTATTACTTTTTTGTCAGTTTTTTTTTTATTATAAAAAGGGTTTCTTTGTTATACAATAAGCTACCAGTTAGAAACATTGAAAAGAAATGAGGTAGTTATGAATTACCATAAAAAAAAAAAAATTATATAGTGAGGTGTTAATTGACATTAAAGCTACGCATATAAACAACCAAAAATTTTATATCAGAAATGGTGTGTTTTGATTAAAATTTAACTCACTTTGTTGATCATATTTACGACATGATTTTTAGTAATATTATAATGCATAATATCTTACTATAATAACATATGTGTAACACCTCCCACCCCTTATGTCATCTTGAGTTGTGGGAGTGCTACCTTTCGACCCAATCTCCAAGGTCTATTATGAAAATGGGGTTAAGAAAATCTCTTTTCCTCAAAGTACTCAAAACCTAACACCAATGGAACCATTTCATTTAGATTGTCAAGAGTATTCCAAGGATATAAATTGTGCCTCAAACTGAGTCACAGGTAGAGACTTATGCCTCTAAGAAATTTAGCCCATTTAAGGAGGTGTTGATAGTGTTGGATACCACCAACATATAGTGTGTCTCCTTGATGTGAAGTCTCAATTAGACCTCACGCCGTTTGAAGTAGGAGTCCCATCCGAAGTATCGACCCAACCATCATAACTTTAAGGTCCTCCTTGGTTTCAATGCATAACATAAGAGATTATACACATAACCTTTGAACAAGAAAGCAAGTTGACATTGTGAAACACAAGTTGTAATGTGTAAAAGGAGGCATTCACGAGATGGGAGATGTAAGTGAGTCTCTAGAAGGAATTAATAGCACTAACCTAAGAGAGAAACATGATAGAAATAAAATATTTATTATTCATCTAGTGAAATAGTTCACATAGACGCAATGATCATTAAACCAAATACAACGCACCTTCAACAAGATAAGTACTAAAGCCAATGAAGTAGTTCGATTTTCTTGGCACATATGAACAAAACATATACCACAAACATCTCAATAATAGTCCTATGAAATTCATGATAAATGCATGAAAATGTGTTGGCTCATTGAGCCTAAATTATTAGTTTAAAGATCCAAGTACACAGTTACAATGGTCATCCACTAGATCCAGTAGTGAAACATTAAGTCATTTCTTACTTCTCCAAATAATATTCTTCTCTCTTATGCCGAGTTAGAGAAGCCAAGACTAGCTCTCCAAATCCTAAGCCTCCAAAGATCCTTTTGCTTGATTTATGAGGTTTCTTTTATAACAAGAGGAATGACCTTTCATATCCCTGTGAATCTTGAGTTACCCGCATGACTCTTAGACTTATAAACAACTCTTGAACTTCTAAGTGAATTTAGGAATCCTCTATGTGACTATTGTCCATATATCACTATGTGACTTTTCTTATTCCCCATATGGCTCTTGGACTTCCACACATTACATTTTCTCCTTTTCCCTTTCATAATTACGTCATTACATTCCACATGATTTGGCATGACACATGGACACACTTGAGATTCTGATGACACTTTTACAAGTCACAACTTAACAATTAAGACATGAAGTTCATGATGAGGTGGCAATGGAAAGTTGTTTTTCTTGCTACTTTTTCTACAATATTCATGAGAAATTTTTTTAGTGCTTCATCCTCACCCTCCAAAGGGTATCGAAGAAGTATTGGAATCATGTGATTCATCATGATAAGTTTCCATTCTGTTTTGGTCCAAGATTTTCTTCATGCCTTCATGATGGTCCTTCTTTATGCTTCTTCTCTACAAGTGCTTATTTACTTCTTCTACTTCAAATTTTCCTTGAGCATCACCTTATCATGCTTGGAAGGAACACCTAAGAAATGAATATCATTCATGACAAGGAAAAATCAGTCTTAAAATCATTTATCCTATCCTTACTAGCTCATGGGAGAAGATGCTTATGATAGGCTTGTCTGAGGGATAAAAGAGGAATGCTTGATAAGGAATGCATAATTGAACTCAACCGTGGCTAAGGAGAGCATCGTTGTTCACTATTATTGTGCCATGCACTATGAGAGAGGGGCTCTCCTTGGTTAAACGTAGTGGGGAGGAACAAGGAACAAGTTTGATAAGTGTGTTGCTTAAGACTACACCAGGTGCTTGAAGGAAGAAGAGGCCTTAAGGAAAGCACAAATTTTTCCAAAAATGACTCACTATCTCTTAAGACTGTGCCATTCACTGGCAGAGGAAAAATAGGACAAAACTTGAGCACATCAAGGGACAACAATGATTAGTGGATGAAAGATTGAGCCTTGTTCATGTGCCATGTGTTGGGCTTAAGGGGAGGTCTTTATGTCAGTGCAATTTTCTTCAACAAGGGATAATGTTTCATCTAGAATGCACTTTTCAATAAGGGAGGTAGTAGAAGGTTGGGTCACTTAGCCTAGGAGGTGTTTCACTGCATCATGGAGGGCGGAGGCCTTTGCCTTGTGAAAATTCATTTTCCAAGGGGATGGAGGAGGTCCTTACTTTTGGTTAAAAGTACTTTATTCACCATACAACAAAAAGGTGATCAAAACTTGGTGCAATGATTTGGTAAAACCAAGAAGCGTAAAGTGACCATAATTGGAAGGTTCTTAATGTGCAATCATTAGAGGTAGTTTTAAGAGGGACTTAGTCCACAAGTCTTGGAGGGAAATTTTGCATCAATGAGAAATGTAAATAGGTTATTCTCATCATCTAGTAAGAGGGTTGATGCCTTCACAACTTGCACTGGGCAGGAGGACCAAAAGTAGCTCCAAAATGGCTAAGTGTGGGACCAATGGAGTAAGAGAGGGAAATACATCTGAAAATGACTCAAACATGGATAACACACATGAATTCCGTTTATACAAGCCAAGAGAATACACAGGAATCCTGAACAATAATCACACCTTGAAATGAAAACAAAGCGATACTTATTTCTAAGTGTGATAGTTGAATCGACACATTACGAAACTTAGAAAACAAGTTGCGACATAAGTGACGATTGTGACCAAAATGTGCATTAAGTTGTAGGAATGTGTCTAGATAATACTGTAATGATATGTATGATCATGTAATGTATATGGGTGCACTAGAACTATCTCTAGTGATGTACGAAGGTGCGACAGATATAAGAGTGAAAATAACAAAAGTGATACTTGTGACAGGAAGAAAACATGAATGACACCTACAAATGTGAACGAAATTGAAAGCAACACATGCTAGAGTGAATATAATAAGAAAATTACACTTTTTAAAGTGAAAGAAAGAAAAAGTGATAGTCATAAACATGAAAGAAACAATTGTGAAGGAAAATGTGTGTCAAAGAGACAATTGGGAAAGCACACCAAGACAAAGGTACAATTGCAACCAAAATGACGAAGAATGTCAATGGAAGGTGCTGTCAACATAGGTTGAACACTGCACATGCACTATCATGATGGATTGTGCTATGCTTGTTCAAGCTTTCATATAAGAAACTAGGAATAATAAAAACCTCGTACAACATTAGTTGACAATGAAGTTACCATAGACAACGTATCATAATATCCTTAATAGGTTCCAAAATTTAAGTATGGAATTTTTTTTGAGGATTTTGACTTCAACGTCAATACTTGGTGACAGACTTGTAGAACTCCAATTTCTTTGTTCAAGTTCCCCCTTTAAGTGCAAGGTCCCATTCCTTCAGGAAGTATTAATTCACCATGTAGGTTACCCCATCTTTACCAGTTATCCTAGTTAAAGATATAGTCTCTTCTTTACCATGCTCAGCTTGAAACACATCATCATAATACTAGTCATACCTCAACTTTTCGATAGGGGAAAATGATAATAAGTATACCGACCTTTTACGAACATTCCCTAGTGTTTATCTGATGCTAGCAATCCTGTTTAGTAGCCCAACGGAGTCATGTAAAGGAAACAAAAGCATCACTTCACTACCACCATGCCTAGATAGTACCCTGGTTAAGTTTCTTTCTTCACCTCTCTGCGCAAGAAGCTTTTCTCTTCCTCACCATTTATTTATTTTATTAAAGATATTCTTGAAGCACTTATTGAACTTTTATAACTCGGGTGGAAGAGGGATCTTGACTTATTGGCAGTAGAAGAGTTTTTTTTTTAAGGATTTGAAAGATAACTAGAGTTATATGGTCATTTTAAAGTTTTCTCATTGCCCTTCTCTACTCGGTTGAGTTGATAGGTTGAAACGCCATTCAATACAAGGTTGAGTTGGAATGAAGATCCTAATAAATATACGAGCTTCAAGTTTGACCAAAGGCTTTCTATGTGGAGTGAATCATATTTTCCATTAAGACACCATTGACTTTAAAGAAATGTAACCCAAATAGAGAATACATAACATATTATCCAAGCATTATTTATCATCACAATTTCCCTTTTCAAATTTTTCCACATTGTCTTTTGAGCCAAAAGGAGCTTTTTTCATGCAAATTCTTGTTAAAAAAACAAAAAACAAAAGAAAAAACAAAATGAAGAAACAAGACCAAAAGAAAAAAAAGGGAAACTAAAAGCGACATGAAAAACATAAAATAAGAAAACAAACAAATGTGGAGACTAAATGGAGAGCGAGATAGTGGGAGGATGCAATGCAGGGGAAACTAATGCAACTAAGCCTACTCCTAACCTAACTAGCTAGAAGGTCAGGGCTAAGTGTAAGGATATTTCCAATGTAGACATTGTTGTTCCCGACTTACAATCATAAATATGTGAATAATTAAAAGAAACATAAAGCATTGTGTAAAAGAAAAGATGACCACTTGAAAAACTTGTGTAATTAACTAAATGTCTTCCTTATTAACAAACAAATGTGTCATACCAACTAGTTTGAGCTAGTCTCTAACTATACCTTACTGATTGAAATGGCGATCATACAAACCTTGCAGGTTGCTTGCAAATACTCATTCACTTGTGTTTTCATTTCTTGCAAGCATTAAGAAAGATCAACACTTATTATTTACAATAGAGTTTTCCAATTAAGATTGCTCTAACCATTTGGTGATTGGATCTTGATATTAAAAATAACCAATTTGAAAACCTTGAGACTCATGAAAAGATAAATTATTTGTTAAAAAATTCAAATGAAAAAGAGAATATCTGGTATAATGATCAGATTGGTTAGTTAACATATAAGGTTATCGAATCTTTATGGATTCTCTTTGTATCCAATTACATGCAAAATCAACAATATAAAATATTAGAGCAGTTAAAATAATTGTTGAAATTGTAGATCTAGGAAACCAATTAAGATACTAATTTTAAAAGAGATTAGAAACATGTGTCAAATCAAACCAGTATTTGTATCAACATTGTGACACCCTCCTCCCACATCTACCCAAGCAATCGACCATTCGAGGTAAACATGCAACGAGAGGCCACTATGATATGATTTGACCTCCTAAGTCAAGTTAAGGAAGTGGAATGGATAGAAACACACCATATACACATCCAACATCAGCTGCAAGACCCTCAAGAACCAATCCAATACTTTAGAAAACTTTCCCTTGGGTCCCACTGAACTTTTGGACAAATTTTACCCCGGTCGCGCTCATGCTATAGGCATGACAACATCCAAAAACACAAAGTCGGTCTCACAAGCTTAACTGCCAATGATCAAAGGCTAAGTTTTTCATTGCTATGCTAGCGACTCTGGGATTTGAGCCACTTTTTTAGGCATTGAGCCCAAGTCACTACCTAGAATTAAACCATCTCTTCAAAACATTAAAATAACATGGAAATGACAATATTAATTTAAATACTTAATTAATACCTTGAATGGACCCCTAGTAGCCATGATAGGAATTTCTTGAAACATATCATGAATATGTAATCTATAGGTGTGAATAACAGTTCTGAGCATAGGGCTCTCATACTTAGTTGAGAATCGATAAGAACCATTGATGTCTCAACACATCAACTGCTATTCTATCCATTCAGTTATAGGTAAATTGATTATTCAATTACAAGTAATAAACATGATGAAATACATACATGGATGCTATCATAAAACACATGTATAATTAGCATAATAGAAACTGAAATACTCAGTCATGAAATTATAGCCATATAGACCACACATAATCCATCAAAATGCTCATAGAAATACAAGGAGAAATAACCTTTCATTAAAGATGAAAAATCCAAACCTGGGATTAGACTTCCACATTCCACCCAATCATAGAATGGCTGAGCTAAATCTCTCTTCAATCATTCACCCCCGTGACATATTCCAAGCATGAATGTGGGATCTCATAGAACACATCAATCAAAACTAATCTAGGGCTTCTAGAGGCCATCCACCTCAACCCATCAAACAATGATTCCACCACCCGGTCAGACATCACCAAAAGCATCATCAGATTGGTCTCCATGCAAACCTTCCAGGGATTCCAAAGCGTTTGTTCCAACCAAGGCTTCCAGGACTAGTAACTCAACTCACAAATTATATAGGGATTCTAGAGCATTTGTCCAACCAGGGATTCCAAGACTAGTAACTCAATCCACCAAGGGATTCCAGGGAATTTTTCCAACCAAAGGTTCTAGGAATAGTAACTCAACCCAAGTTATTATAGGGATTTGAAAGCGTTTGTCCAACTAGGGATTCCAAGAACTAATAACTCAACCCAAGCTAAGGAAACATGAGAACCACCCAAAAATAAAGAATGAAAGTAAACCCACAATCACCATGGCTATCCAAGAAATGGAAAGGCTAGTAAATCCACTATTAATCTCGGCCATCCACCATTCCAATGACAAATCACAACAAGATTTCCACATGCCTATCCCTTGCATGCCAAAACTAGTGAAGGAAACATACATGCAACTCTGTACCAGCAAGAAAATATGCTGTAGTTTCTAATAGTAATGCCTTATTACGCTTTCATTCTCTTCCTTTTCCTTCTTTCTCCAAGAATCGAAGTATGCCACACCCTCCAAGAGTGATCCAAGAAAACTCTAAGTCTCCAAGAGTATGAGAGAGAAAAAGAATCATGAGAGAGCTCCAAAATTGAACTAACAAAAGGTTACCAACTGATCCTCAGAAGCCTTTTTATGAATGAGGCCTCCATTTTCTTCATTTTCCATTATTTTCCTTCACTTTCCTCCTCGCATACAACTTGTGAACTTTCACCTTCCTTTTCTCCTAATTTCCATTATTTTCATAAATAAATGTGCCAAAAATGCCATTTTGCCTTTCCAAAGCCTTAGCCATTGTCTTGGCCAATTTACTTAGCCATAAACAATCACAAGTGATCCCCATCACTAGGATTTTTCCCAACATTCAAATTGGAATAAGTGTCCCATCAACATGGTTATTATTTTTCCTTTATTTACATTTATTACATGGAATTTTCACCAGGGTTGTTACAGATACAATGGTTTTGATTAACACTCCAAAATAGGAAACGTGCCAAGAATATGATCAGCTTCATGGCATGCACAAAAGGGATGAAAATATGATCATATTTGAAAGAGTTTAACAGAGAAAAATCCTTCAACGCAAAATGACGTTTATCTTGATAATCAAAATGACAAGCTTTGAAACTATGGGGATCTGTGAAAGATGTGCTTTCCAAACTTTGGTTTAACACAAGGGGTCCACATGAAAAGGGACTATCCAAATAAGAATCCTTCATCTGGTCACAAATTATATCTCAAAGATCATGAAAACGAACCTGAAAATACGATGAATCCTTTAAAAATGAACTCATAATCAATGGATAGATACTAAACAAGGAACTATGGGTGAAAATTTTGGATCCATCCTAGTTCATAGATATCAATAGGATTGCAAGAACCTAACATAACCATCAGCAGGGGATGAGGTGCCTTACTTCCTGACAAGCCTTTGTACTTTCTAATGATGGATCATCAAATCTAGGTGGCTTAGAAAAATCAATAGGTAGACATGTACCATTATCATTTGATGTATCAATGAAATTTTTGTCAGTACCACTAGTTTTATTGTATTTAATATTAGGTATATTATACTCTTGAAGGATATAGAATTTGAATGCATTGATTCCTTGATCAAATAGAGTTGGAACATCTTCCTCCTAACTTATGAATGATGTATGATTGAATAGTATTAGACACCTAATCTGCTAAGGTTTGGCGTGAAATGTGAACAATCATCAGAGTCCAAGAGACCACTTGGGATATGAAGGCCAAAGGTCACAATAAGGTATTATAAATGTGTATAATTTGAATAGTAACAAGAGTTCATGCTTATCTTAATATTTTGTCTCTTTATGTGTGTGTTTAACATGGTACCAAAGCCACGATGTGTGGCCTTCTGTGACCACTATTCTTTTTGTCTTCATCAACCTATTGTTCCTGCAGGTGAATTATAGATTCCTTCACGAGCTTCCTTTCTTATCAAATGATATCACAAAATTTCATTAGATCCTGACGCTCAAATATTTCCAACGTTTTCCATCCACACCAGGTTTATATCAGGCCCTATGTCTATTAGTTCTACTACTTACATGCACCAAGTTGTTTCATCTAAGTTTTTCTTTACCATTTTGCATTGTTCTTCTAGTAGAAACACCCATTTATCCATCATATTCGCTTATTGGGTGCTTGATTATGTTGTCAGGGGTCATTTAAATTCTAGAAAACCGTCTTCCTACATTCAAGCACCAGTTAGCAAGTTTTTCAGCACTTTTGGTTGTTTCTTGCACCATAGTCATTTTGTTTAGATGTTTGGTTTTTGCGTTTGCTGTATTTTACATAGCTCCATGTTGTCATTTTAGAGGACCTGTTGCTTTAGAGATGTTTGTTAATATTTTATGTTTCGAGGTTTACACCATAAATTACAATTTCATAGTTTCCAAGAAAAGATGGCACTTGTTTATAAATGAGATTATCCTATAGCGAAGCTCTAAAATTCAAGAGTTATAGTTGCTCACTTTGCATGTAATATCTGCATCACAGGCAATCTAAATTCCCGAATTCCTTTGCTAACCATCACTTTGACCCATGCCAAATATTTTTTCATTTGTAATGGCATATACATCAGACGAAAGATAGTGTATTATTTGATATTAGCAGAGGATGTCCTATCTTTAGTTGTGGTGAAAACGCATGACCTTTGTAATGATGCCACCTTTTCGCTTCAAATGGTAGACATTGAGTGGATGAAATCAGTGATTGGAAAGCAATATTTGGTCCAATATGTTGTGAATAGCTTGCCATTAAACTTCATAAATATAAAACTCACCTAACATCCTCTCCTACAACATTGAATCACCATTTGAAGGTTGGATTGTTTATATATACAATGATGATCAATTAATTGTATGCTGGATCCATTGTCGGGACATATTTTTCTCTTTTCACATCGTATTGATATTTTGAAACCTCCTTCCTACACCTTTAAAGACATATAGTATTGAACATTGTATTGTGTGTCACTTGTTTTGAATGTATTGCACTATCTCTTTTGATGCTCATCGAAGAGTTAAACATCAAAGGGAATACAAATAGCTTGGTGATGTATAAAGTAGTGAGTTAAAACTCCTGGTGATGTTCTAGTACATTGATGGCCAGTCCCTCTATGTTGAAGTAGTGTGGTTAGCTCTGGTGGCCAGTTTTGGTAAGCAACATGCGTTGTTGGACTATTTTGCATCAAACATATTTATAATTTCATTGTATATTGGGCCTATATGTTTGTTAATTCTCTATGGTATGTCATATGTTGGATTGAATCTAGCCATGGCATCATATATGGCTTGTAATGGTTGGTAAATGACTTATATGTTAATTGAGTTATGTATTGAACATTGAAGCTTCGAGCATCAAGCCTTGAATGACAAAGTAGTGAGCATTGTATTAGAGTTGGTATGTAAGTTAAACTTTGTCTCCTCAGAATCCATATGGTTTAAATATACCATGAGTTAAGTGCTACTTAAACTTTGTTGATTGTCATGCATTGGTGTCTTCTCATTGTGCATTAAATCTCGGTCTTCATTGAATAGTTTAATTTTGTAGCATATCATCAGGTGAAACATTTGCAACTACTTTAAAAGTTGGAAAACAAGCAGAGAATGTAGTTTTTTCTCACATATTGAAAATGCATATTTACAAATACATTTTACATGCTACTAATTATGTAGTTGCAACTATCTAACATTGAATGTTGTTTGTTTTTTTGTATGTTTACTAGTTCATTTTCAGTTGAAGAAAACATCTTTTCTTGCCGAGATTGTATCGTTGAGCTTGAAAAATGGGAAAAGTTGATGAAGTAATAGAATTATTAAATACTCTAATATAGTCTATTGATGATAACACCATCAAAACAAACAAAGCCTCTCTCCTTGACATTCAAATATGCCTACAAAATGCAAAAGACAAGATTTATTTTTTGTAGCTTGAACTTAGCTACAACAAGAGGAGCTACAACAACAGAAGAATCATTCTCAACTTTCTTTTGTTTAGAAAAATCCTTTATTTGATATTGACGTAGACTCCCATTAACTGCCATTTTTTTAATGAAGACATTGAAAGAGAAGATTTGCATGCAGGTGTGGAAATTCAATTTGCACTTCCCAAGCCAATCATCAAACCTTGGGAAGAGCTTATTGAAAACAAGGATAAAATAAGTATTGGATATGATAAGGAGGTTTCTCTTCACACTCCAGACTACTCCAAGCCCATCTAATTTCATAGTGCTGAGATTTTGCATGATAGTTCATATTCACGTGTTCCTGCTCCTCCACAACAACAAATTTGCAGATGTCAACATTGTGGTCAGGTTGGCCATGTGAAAGGTCATTGATTCGATATTCACCCATGTCAGATTATGGTCAACATGCTCATTCTTCAAACAAATGCTTCAAAGCAAACCTCCTACAAGGACACATATTCACCTTGGATGGATTGCTTCTTGGCAATGGGCTTGAAGTTGAGTTTTCTTTATCTTCTCACCATGCATCTGACAGGGGGGGAATTGGTGGTCATCTACAAATTTCAAAGCCACATCAACTAAGCCTAAGCCATAACCTGAACCTACTACCTAGGCCTACATCCAGAGATAGCCATACCTAGATTCAGAGTTGTAGCTAAAGACAGAGAATCCTCTAGTCATGCTTTTGGTTGGTAGCCTTCCTTAAACCATCACATGATGAATACCTCCCTTTTTCTAGGTTGAAGTTATCCCTCTTCAAATAATTAAGGAGCACATCCTCTAACAGAAAACTTCAGCTTCTTGCCAAATTTGTAAGAGTTCTTGGAACAACACTAAGCGTTCGAAGTTGAGACCCCAATGGTCTCCCTTTTCAAAATAATAGGGAGCACTTCCTCTGGGAGAAGACTTCAACTTATTGCCATATTTGGAAGAGTTCTAGGAACTACACTAAGCACTATAGTGTTAATGGTCATCCTTAAACAACTGTCAGTTGAGACCTCAAGTTCTCCCACCCTCTGCCATCTTTTTAGAGAGCACATTCAACCATTGGATGCAACTTATTACAACTCTCTTCTTGGACTCCTATATACCCCTTCGGATTGAAGGGGGGGGGGGGGGGGATGTTTGACACCTAATCTGCTAAGGGTTGGTGTGGAATGTGAACAATCACCAGAGTATAAGAGACCACTTAGTATATGAATACCAAGGGTCACAACAATGTATTATAAATGTATATCATTTGAATAGTAAAAGGAACTCATGCTTACCTAAATTTGTTGTTTATTCATGTGTGTGTTTAACAAATAGATCATGAATAAGAGATTCAAAATTTTCATCCTCTAATTGTAGGACCACACCATATTATACTTGATTGCAACAATGATCAGTTGGAAAAATATTTGAAGGATTTAGTGAAACTGCTGGTATAACAGATTTATCAAACATATCTGGGTATAATGGATAGTCTGCTAAAGTTGAAGAAGAGTGAAAAGACTCAGGAGGAGGAGCAATAATTGTAACAAAATCATATTTAAATTTTAAGAACAATGGATCAACATCATTGTCATCAGTATAACGATAAAAGATAGGCATACCAATGTGACACACGGATTGACGAGGATTTTCCAAAAATTCAAAAACTCGACAACTTCCATTTTTATATTTTGCATCTAAAGAAGTATGAATTAGATGAGATTTATGATCATTATGAATTGAAAGATCATCCCAATTCACAAATGGAGATTGTAAACTATGAGAAATAGATTATGGATCGATTCCTTGCAAATCCAAGGCTTCAAAAGAAGAAAATATATCATATGATGTACTTAGGCATTTGCCACCATATATGTTAATGAAAAAAAGGATGTTAAGGTGATGTTCAAGATATCGACTTGAATGTAGGGCTCATAATCATTTGATAGGCTACCAAGATTGTATGATATATGATCAACATTCTGAAAGAGGGAAGAAGGATAGAACATGCCTCCACCACTTTTCTCGTTTGCATATGAAATATCACTACCCCATTCTTGATTATCACTTGGAACAACACGTTGAACATCATTAAGAATTGAAGTGGGTTGATCAAGCATATCATGAAACAAGGAATCATGAGAAATAGATGGTAAAGGTTTTAAATTATCCCCAGAGTCAACGAAATTTGCATTTGGATCAAATTCAAGATTGGGCTTATGTACATTGATATGATCTTGAAAACCCAAGGGACCAACTTTCACTTCAGGCTCCATGAAATTGTTGAACCATTCAAAATTGTCTTCAAAAGAATCTATATCATGGGAAATAGGTGGAGGTTGAATGGATGGATCAAAAAATTGATTTTTAGATTTCCCAACCTCAACATCATCACCATGAGGCACCGAAATTGGTATTTGAAAAGGAGGAGAAGGAAAAAAAGAATAATAGGTTTCTCTTCGGAAGATTGAGGTGTCTCATGGTTTGAAAAAGTTCGGGAGCGAGAATCATACAGAGGTTTGGATTCAAAAGTTCTCAAGGTGAGTAGAATCAAACTTGGAAAATTTTCCACGATGAAATCTGAGTCAACCACTCCTTCAAGGAATTCATAGCAAAGGTGAAGAAACCAATTAAGAAAGTCCCCTGCAGATTCACCAGGTTCCATTCTATGCAAATCAATTCTATCCCATACACCTTGATAAACATACCTATTAAAGGATTCATGAAGCTTCTTAAAAAGTTACTTGAGTGAATGGATAGAAGAAAGTGGTAATGTATGACACCATTTCTTAACTAGACCTTCAAGTGTGAGGGTAAGCAACATGCTTTGAACATATTTACTCTGAATTCCATTAGAGAGACAAAAATGAATAAATTGAAACATATGTTCAAGGACAATTATTTCACCCTCTCCATCAAACTTGAATTAAGACAAGTTATGAATAATTTCCACAAGGATGGTAAAATCAAGCTCCATTGAAAAACATCCTGGGATTATGATTTGGAAAAGATCCATTTAAGATCATAGATTCAAAGAAGACTCAACGAGAACAACTTATCATATATCCCTCCTTCGAGCACTAGAATGTTGACGGTGCTGGATACCGCCAACATATAAGGGGTCTCCTTGATTTGAAGTTCCTATTAGAACTCACACTTTTTGGAGTAGGAGCCCCATCTAGAGTATAGGCTTGACCACCATAACTTTAAGGTTCTCCTTGGTTTCAACAGATAACATTCATTAACCCAAAGGGAATTTTCACATACATGAAAGTTCCCCATGGAGTAGTGAAGGCAGTTTTATCTTGATCATCCGGATGCATTAAGACTTGGTTATAGCCGAGAAACCATCTAATAAAGAAATTCTACTAGATCCTACTACCTTTTGCAAGATATGATCCATTTTAGGTAAGGGGTAGTTGTCTTTAAGGGATACCTTATTAAGATTTCTGAAATCAATACACAATATGATTTCTTTGGTTTTCTTTCTAGTAGGCACAATGTTTGACACCCATTTAGAGTATCTAAGAGGAAGTATAATTTTAGCATCATACATCCTTTTCACTTCTTTCTCAACCAAAGGAATTAGGACATGACTTATCCTACAAAGTTTTTGTTTGAATGGTTTTTGATCTTCCTTGATTGGGATTTTATGTTGTATGATACTAGTGTCATATGCTTTTAGATCCTCATAAATACAGGCAAAGACATCTACGAACTCTTTGAAAAGAGTTATGTATCGTTGTTTTGTGACAATAGGAAGTTATTTCGAGAGTTTTATCATTTTGGGATTCTGTTCACTACCTATATTGCATTTTTCTATGTTTTCCCCTATGGGTTCCATTTTTGGCCTTTTTGCTACATCATTAAAATCAAAAAGTTCTTCTAACGGAACTAAACCCCTACGCAGAACATTATCCTTAAGCTAAAATACTTCAATTTCTTCTTTTGTTGGATCTAATTCATGCAATTCTAATTTAGGTACAACTTTATTGACTGAAATATTTATATAAGAATCCTCAAACTATTTATGTACACTAACATATTCAACAATCTAATTTTCTACTTCACACTCTAAATCTATGCTACTATCTTCATAGTCATCCTTGGATTGCAAAAAAAAAGTAGTCTTCTTATCACTTACAAATACCTACCAATATCTCATATTATCACGTACAACTGGATAGTGTTTAACCTCCTTTGTATATTGTTTGTTGGGATGAGGAATTTTACATGTGCTAGCTCAAAAAGATAAAGCATTAGCCAGGGCATTTTGATTTCTGGGAATGACAGCAAGATCATATTCTACAAAAGTTCCTAGAAAGTCAAGCACAACATTTTTGCATGCTCTCAACCTAGGATGTTTTGCAACATACTCTCCCTTGATCTGTTTTATAACCAATTCAGAATCCCCATGAACAAAAATTCTTTTAGCACCTAACTTTTGAAGTATAAAAGGTGTCTTTTTAACTCCTATTTATCCTTCATTAATTATCAATCCAGTAATGATTTTCTATTTCAAGAGTGTACTCAGTTTGAGGCGAAAATTTAATCCAAGAGTAATGCTTTCCAATTTGCAATACAGTGCTTCAAATACAAGAGTAAATAGATGCTTGAAATAAAACCTACTTGCAATTAAAAGAAACTCAATGCTCTGAAACTAAATCATTCACTCAGGAATTTAACAACAATTATCAGTCAAGGATGCAGTAGCAATAACTCTTTCCTTTGTCAACTGATGTAAATGAAATCAAACATAAACAAGATCCTCAATGTGAGAACTCTAACGGTAATAGCCAATGTTCTTTACAATTGTTGATCTCACATTCCACACTAAAGTGATTGATTAGAAATGACAAGGAATTAAATCAACAATGCTGCTAATAGAGAATGGAATAAATTCGCTAACTGTAATGATGCTAAAACGAAAAATCAAATACTTGTAGAAAAGAAATGAACAACAATGTTATTTAGTAGAAATGAACAACAATCTGCAATGAACAACAAAGTCAATTTACTAGAATGAACAATGAAGCTTTATAATTGAAATGAATAGCATACAAATATAGCTTGCAAAGGGTAATAATATTATTATGATGAAAAGGAACGACAATGCGATTCAGTTACAACATATATAATAAAACAATTCATAAACTCTGGAAACAAGGAACAGTAAACAATATGATTCAAATAAACGGAAATCAAACCAAACCATCACATGACTGTGATTGAAAATAATGGTACAAATAGCAAGTGTCCACCAGGGCCCTTAGCCGCTAGTGAAGCACCGCCAGACTACTTCATTATAAAAGAGTGGAACAACAACCCACTTATGTATTAATCATATGCAAAAATGTTACAAACAATCGTACTCTATTTTAATCAACGAGAGTGAATGATCAAAGTGAAAATACAACAGTGAGTTCTGAATAGCGATAATGAATGATTGCCCCCTAGTCTTTACAAGTGTTGTCCCTTTTATAATGGCCAGGCAGATAAAACAAGAAATAACAGATAGACTTTAAAACAACGATCCCTCAAGATCAAGATATCTTGAGGGATATGCTCCATCTCCTAACTCCAGTCAACCCTTTGTCTTCTTGCGTTGATGTTGCGATTTTCCATTCTTATCCTTAACGGTGCGCTCCGATCTTGATCTGCTTGTCTGGGTATGGCTTCCTAGTGAAGGAACAACAGTTACTCTGTTTTGTCTTTTCCTTCAATTGGTAGTTTTCCATTTCTTTTATTTCCTGCATGGAAAAAGAGAATAATTAACTAATTTGCAATAATTAATAACTCCCTAGTTTTTGTTATAATTCTTTGATTTATTACCATATTAGAATATAAGGAGTTATGATTAAAGAAAAAGATAAGGAAATAAATGTCAAATTCATACCTTTTCCCTAGCTCAACGCACCCCCCTGCTTACCCTTTTTCATAGCCTCATGAAAACCATGTAATTTGCATGCAAAGCAGTCAAAGAATAGGCTGGAGAGGGGTTGTCATGAAGTGGTCTAAAATTGTGATTTGTAGCTAAAACTTCAAATATGGGCCCTGTCTGCCCTTCAAGAAATTCATATATGGCCTTGTTCCCTTTTGTAGGATACCAGATAATAGGGCTTAGAAACCTACAACCAAGCCAATATGGGCCTTCCCTCAAAATGAGGTTACTATAGGTAGCTAGGTGATCTGCAACTAACTTGAAGTTTTTGTAGTTGAATGGCTCTCTGTCTTGTATATTCTGATTGGAAGTCTTCCATCTGAATTTAGCTGCTGCCAAGGAATTGTCTTTGATAGAGAGGAAATATTCTACCCCTTTTTGGACAATTTCTTTGTGGATGGGTCCCAAGGTCTAGATCACTCCCTCCTTTTTCATTAAGCTTTTATGTTTAGCCAATAGTTGTAATGGGTTTTTCAGTTCACCCCTAACCCAAAGGTCTAACTCATTTTCTTGTCTCTGAAAAGTGTTATGGGCCTTGAGCCACTTTAATTGGTTAACAACAAATGAAATAAATGCTTGAAACTGTACATCACCCACAAATGGACTAGGATTCTTCTCCATTTCCTCCTCCAATATGAAATTATGTAAATAAAAATCAAAAAGTAATCGTTGGACTTTTACTCCATGGTGTTTACAATAGTTTATAAAATCATCAACAATTTTTAATTCTATAGGTTTCCCTGCCTTAACAGCCTTGATTTTTAACTGTAAATATCTTTCTAACGGAAATAAAGCATAGTTTTTGGCAGGTGAACTACATGCTAGAACATTTGTATATAAAGAACAGAGAATATCCATTTGAATCCTGACTGTTTTCAGTCTATTCTTTACCTCTTCAACTTTTTCTTCTGCCCTTCGATATTTATCGAAGGCTTTGTTCTCTGATGCGTTGATGTTCCTTAATTACTGCTGTAATTCTTGGTATTTATTCTGAGGAATAGTCTCTTCCTAAAGCTTCTCTATAGTCCGCTGAGCTTGTGCCAGATCCTCTTGGAGTTTTATTATACCAAGGCTGTTGTTCATCAAAACATGTTTGGGTTGAAGATATATCTAGGTACTCTTATTACAATTCTGAATGCCCATAGTTTGTGTCTCTTTATCATGGAATGTTTGGGTGGCTATATTGTTGGAGGATAGTGCCTCCGTTTGAACATATTTTTCATAGACATGTGCATTTCCTGTTGGGGCAGTTGCATCTGTAATAGCTACATGTTGTTCCTTACCATCTTGAATCACTATGGGCTCAGTTTGAGTCTTCGTGGCCCTTGTATCATGGAGTTCTGTTTGGATATCCGCATCCACTATTTTTGGGGATATTCTTGAGATTTCCCCCTTTTCAGTGTCATTATCTTTCGTCTGAGTTGTTTCACTAAATTTTGCAGCTTTTGCTATTCCTTTTGCAACCTCTCAATTTCGCTCCTTTTTCTTGGGAGGAACAATTATTTCCTTAACTGTTTCTATTCTTCCTGGGCTTGGATGCTCAGCTAGATTTTGTTCTTCAACGGTTGCGCCTTTGCCCTGGTTAGTTTCCATATCCTCTGTTTGGAGCATCTCTTCAGTGTTCACATTATCTGGACTAGGTCCCTCTTGAGAGGTAACCCTAGTTTGGTCTGCCACCTCCTGAGTGACTTCTGCTCCTACTTCATCCTTATTAGTTATTTCCTCTTATGTATTCTTGCTATGGGTAGAGTGTTCCTGTGGTTTCTCTACCTAAATAGTGAGGTTGAGCGGAATCTGGGGCTGAATATACTCACTCATATTGGCCAAAATCTGGGCCAATTCATCCTCCTGCAGTGGGTTTTGTGGTGGACTTGTGTTGGGGTTTAAGGGAAGTTTCGCTCCCTCCTTTTCTTATTCACTAGTGTGTTAAGTTTCTTCTTCCAATTCTGATTCTTGGTTATCTCTTCCTTCGAGTTGTGAGGGTTGCTCACCTTCATAACTGTGTAATTCTAAGGGTTGGTTGTTGCTACCCTGGAGGTTCTCAAACATTCCCCTACCTATTCTTAATCTAGAGGAGTGTATACATTTTTAAGGTCTGTTTGTTTTGCTGGTGGTTCTTTTTCTTTTTGGGGCTGGTAAGGCTAGTCCCTCGTCTATAGAAAACACCAATTCTTCCGAACTGGTCTATTGTTGAGCAAGGCTATAACTTACTATCAATCGAATTAAACAATGGTGGCTCAGTACAATACCTATATTACAAGATTTCTATATGCTTTCAATAGCATCACGCAACAAAAAATTTAGATATGTAGGCAGATTTATGCCACATTTTTGTTTTAGTACTGATAATAATTTGAGGTGGCGTGGTCCTACCACATCGTTTCTGTCATTGCATGTAATGCAGCGCTGCACAACTCTAGCTAGTTCTATCCATGGTTCTCCCAGAGATGAAGGTTGGACTCCTTTTCCTTTAACAATCAGGTTTGGTCCCTCATCCTGAAAGGTGGCCATGGAATCTTGAAGACTTACTTTCTTATGTGTCCATATGGGTCCAACTGCTGGTAGTCCAGATACCTTCGCAATTACTGTATGTCATTGTTATTCATCTTCCTCTTACTATGGAATTATCATCCTACAAATTATGAAAAAATTCGATAGCCACGGTTTCATGGGGCTGTTGTAATCGTGTAAAATAGGCGATCCATCCTACTCTTACCAAAATTTATCGTGCAGCATCGAAAACTGTAAGTACCTGTGGCTTGCTATGTACTGATCGACCTCCCATTTCGTCTAAGTTCTACACAATGTTAATTTTATACAACAATACATAGAGATAACAATGGAACAACAAATGGTGCATATCAGATAATATCCATTTTTTTAACGTCAATACAGTTAAAACTTGCTATTAAGGGATGTGATGTAGTCTAGTACAATTGTTCTTTGATTTGCTTATTTCAGTAACTTCTAATTTTTGTGTCCTTGCATATATTTGTATCTTTGCCTTTAAAAGATCATGAAGAGTGGAACATTATTCACAAAAACTCTCCAAAAAATGATATTGTTTAAGAGGAACAACGAAAAATGCACTCAAAAAGTGTTGTTCCTTAGATGGAGCAGTTGTTGTTCCTTAAGAGGAACAATAAAAAGAACATTTGCACGCAAAACTGTGGGTCCTTTAAGAGGAATGACAAAAATAGAAAAAAATTACATGCGAAACTGTTTTTCCTTAAGAGGAACAACATTTGTTCCTTAAGCAGAACAAAAAGTAAAGCAAGCACAAAGCAAAGTGATGATCCTTCAGTGGAATAGCCTAAAAACACTCCAAATCGAAATTGATGTTCCTTAGAAGGAATGGCAGAAAGTAAAAGAATTGGTAAAACTATTGTTCCTTTTCAAAGGAATAGCAATTGTTCCTTAAGAGGAACAACACAAATGTAAGCAGGTGATATTGTTGTTCCTTAAATGGAACGGTTGTTGTTCCTTAAGAGGAACAACAACTGTTCCTTAAATGGAATAGCTAAAAAAATATACGTGGATTGTTGTGCCTTAAGAGGAATAGCAAATGTAAGAGCTCGCAAGGCTGCTATTCCTTAAGAGGAACGACTGGCTGTTGTTCCTTAAATGGAACAACAAAAATATGGACACGCAAAGTTGTTGTTCCTTAAGAGGGAAAGTTGTTGTTCCTTAAGAGGAATAACAAAATAGAAACACGTGAAAATGTTGTTCCTTAAGAGGGACGGTTGTTTTTCCTTAAGAGGAACAACAACTGTTCCTTAAGAGGGACGGTTGTTGTTCCTTAAGAGGAACAACAACTGTTCCTTAAGAGGAACAACAACTGTTCCTTAAGAGAAACAACAAAAATACAATCATGCAGAAGTGTTGTTCCTTAAGAGGAACGACTTTTCTTCCTTGAGAGGAACAAAAAAATACAAACACGCAGAAGTGTTGTTCCTTAAGAGGAACGACTGTTGTTCCTTAAGAGGAACAGTTGTTGTTCCTTAAGAGGAACAACACAAACATTTAAGCACACAAGATCGTTGTTCCTTAAGAGGAACAGTTGTTGTTCCTTAAGAGAAATGGTTGTTGTTCCTTAAGAGGAACAACAACTACTCCTTAAGAGAAATAGCAAAAAAATGAAATAAAGAAATCTTTTGTTGCTCCTTAAATGAAACGGTTGTTGTTCCTTAAGAGGAACAACAACTGTTCCTTAAATGGAACAACAGTAAAGATCTGTACAAAAAACCAGTTTATACAAGAAAAATTAAAGAGAAAAGTTTATGTACAAAATTCAGAAACAAGGGAATTGTTTAGTGAATTAATGTTGAGGAGGGGTTATCTTCCTCAACAAGAATTTGCATAGTGGAATCTTCGCGTAATTGATGGTAAAAGGATTCCTGAGTAAGCGGTTTGTGATAGAGTGGCACTCGATGACCGTTTTCTTTGAAAGAATGTCCAGATCCATGAATGGTAGTCAATGTAATGGTGCCATTGTCATGCACTTTCTGTATCTCATAAGGTCCAAGCCATCATGTCTGGAGTTTTCCGGGAAATTCTTGAAACCTAGAATCGTATAGGAGTGCCCAATCTCCTTCATGGAAGATTTTCTTTTTAATAAGGGCATCATGCCATCTTTCTCTCTATTGTTGAATTAATGTAGTGCGTTGCATAGCTGAGAGCCTGATTTCATCCAAATCATTCATTTTTTGTAATCTATTAGTCTGGGCCTCATTTAAATTCAAACCCACCTCTTGCGCTATTCTTAATGTTTGAATTTCGAACTCGATCAGAAAGATGGGTTCTTTTCCAAATACTAATTGATATGTTGAATACCCGATGGTGTTTCTCCATGTTGTTCGGTATGCCCACAAGGCTTCCGATAATATTGAAGCCCAATCACATTTGTGTGATGCAACTATTTTTGTAAGTATTGCCCCAATCACCTTATTAGTGCTTTCTACTTGGCCATTTGCCTGTGGGTGATATGGAGTTGTAATTTTGTGCCGAATGTGGTAATTTTGTAATGTTGCAACGATATTATAACCTACAAATTGCGGTCCTCCATCTATAATTATGTCCCTCGGGAGGCCATATCACACAAATAATTGGAAAAGGAAATGTATTACAGAATCTGATGTAGCTCTTGGCAGTGCCTCTACTTCAACCCATTTGGTAACATAATTTGTTACAACCAGTATGTATGTTTTATAATTTGATTATGGGTTAATAGGACCAATAAAATCAAGCGCCCATCACTCAAATGGATCAATTAGTAACTGTGGGTTCAGAGGCATTTCATCATATTGTCTACGGCGTCCCACCCTCTGGAAACTATCACAGGCTTGAACAAACTTTTTAGCATCTTTAAAAATAGTGGACCAGCAATAGCCTATTTGTAAAACTTTGTGACCGGTCCTACAGTCTGCAAAATGTCCACCACATGGCCCATTATGGCATGCTTTTAGAATTTCAAATATTTCATCTTCTCAAACGCAACTTCTGATGCGCGTATCTTCCCCTGTATGAAATAAGTAGCCCCCAATCCAAGAGAATCGGGTACTACGTTGCACTATCTGTTTTCTTTCAAAGGTGTTAGATGCTTAGGTAATTTTCCTATTGCTAAGTAATTTACAACGTCAGCATACCATGGTTTTTTGACAGTAACAACAAACAAATGTTCATCCAGAAATTGATCTTCGACTGTTGTTGCATCCGGTGGCTTTGGCATTCGTGAGAGAAAATCAACGACATGATTCTCTTTTCCATGTCGATCCTTAATTGTGATGTCAAATTCCTACAAGAGAATCAACCATCTTGTCACTCTTCCATTTGTAACCGGTTTATTTGCTAAATATTTAATGGTAGAGTGATTTGTATATAAAACTACAGGATACCCAGTTATATAATGTCTAAATTTATTTACAACATGTATTACGGCTAAAAATTCTTTTTAGTCACAGTATAGTTTAATTCAGCAGGAGATAGATTCTTGCTAGTATAATAAATTGCATATGGTTTTTTATCTTCTTCCTACCCAAAAACTACTCCAATGTTGTGTCTGAAGCATCAGATGAAATTTGGAATGACAAATCCCAATTTGGGCCCCTTAGCACTGGGGCTATCGATACAAGATTTTTCAAATCCTTAAAAGCATGGTCACACTTATCTGTCCAAATGAAATCAAAATTCCCTGTTAGTGCATATAAAGGTGCAGAAATTTGAGAAAAATGCTTTATAAATCTTCTATAATAACCAAAAAATCCAAGAAAATTGTGTACCTCTGTTTGTGTGGTAGGAGTAAGTATTAACAAAATTATCTGAATTTTAGCTGGATCTACCTGTATTCCAGCCACTGAGATATAAAGACCTAATATTAATCCCTCGGTCATCATCATATAACACTTTTCATGGCTCAAGCAGAGCCTAGTGGCAATACATCTTTGCAACACCTTTTCCAATGTTTGTAATGTTGGCTCAAAATCATCTCCATAAGGTGTGAAATCATCCATATATACCTTGACCCCTTCATTTATTAAATCTGAAAAAATGCTAAGGATGGCCTTCCAAAATGTGGCAGGGGCATTGCATAACCCAAAGGGTAAGACTCTATAAGCGAATGTTCCCCAAGGACAAGTAAAAGTAGTTTTATCCTAATCTTCAAGGGCAATCTGAATATGATTGTATCCACTGAAGCCATCTAGGAAAGAAAAGAATTTCTTTCGTGCTAATGTGTCTAATACCTTATCAATGAATGGAAGGGGGAAGTGCTCTTTCTTCGTTTTTTTGTTCAATTCTTTGTAGTCTACACATATTCTCCACTTTCCATTCTTCTTTAGCACCACTACTAGTGGAGAGACCTACTTGCTGTCAAATATTGGCTAAATAAAGTTTACATCTAAATTTTTTTGTAATTCAGCTTTCACAATATCATTAAGATGAGGGTTTAATCTCCGTTGGGGTTAGCGAACAGGTCCAGTATCCTTTCTATATAAATATGGTGCATGCACAATTGGGGATCTATTCCTTTCATGTCTGGGTAATCCCATGCAAAGGCTTCCTTATATTTTCTCAGCAATTGGACCAACTTTTCTTCTTGTTTAGCAGTCAGATTTTTGTTAATGTTCAAAGTTTTTCTTGGCTCAATTTCTATAGTTTTGTTGTTGTAAACAGACGTGGTAGGTATTGATTGATCATGAGTGTCTTTTAGGTGATATTCTTCTACATCATTATCAAATGTTGCCTCAATCATGTGACATTGTAAATGGGATTTGGTTTCTAGTTGGTTAATGAAGCTGTTAATGATGTTGTCCTCTATGTGGTCTTTAAATTCGAGGGCATCTTCTATGGTGAATGGTGATCTAATGTTCTCTGTCAGGTATGATAGAGGTTGTTTTATTTTTTATTATTATTGTTAGGCTTGGCTGGGCTAGAGCATATAAGGCTAAATTCTTGACATTACTCCCTCTTACTATAGTCATGTTGTCTTGTCGATAGCCAATGTAAGCATCAACCATTGCTAGTCAAGGTCTACATTGAATTAAAGGGTGTCCATCTAGTCGGTTTTTGGGGTTACTAATTAGAAAGTTTGTAGGGTATTCCCAGGAGTCTACAGATAACATTACATCATGTAGTGTGCCTTTTGGTCTGACTACCAATCAGTCAGCCAACTCCAATAAGGTTGTGGTTGGACCTAATGATGTAATGCCAAGCTTTTGACAAGTGGTGGTTGTTAAAATATTGATTGCAACTCCTAAATCAACTAAGGCATTTGGGAAGGAGCATCCATTGATTTGTACCATAAATATAGGATTCCCTGGGTCCTCATATTTAGTAGGTGCTTCTCTTCCTAATAGTAAGTCAGATAGGGTTCCAACTACTTGGACAGTTAGGTTAGTTGTTATTCTCCTCTTTGGTTTCTTTATACATAATTATTTGATGGCTTTTTGCGTAAATTGGGATATCTTGGATAACTTGGAGGAGTGGAATTTTTATACACAAATTTTTTAGTTCTCCCAGAAGATAAAAATCAGGATGTTCTATTGGGCAAGGTATGATTAGTCGTTCTGGGAATGGAGGAGAAGAGGTGGTTGCTTGTTCATGAGTTTGTTGTCTAACAAAATTCTCTTCTTATAGTATTTGTTCTAAAGGTAACGAATTTTCAACTTGAGCATTTTTGTGTGCCTCTGTTTCTATTATGCACCCAGATCTTAATTCAATGACGTTGCAATCCCTTAACTCAGTTTCTAGTTTTGGTCCTTCGATTATTTGAATAGATTGAACCGGTCTATTGTTGGGGTTCGAGTTGGGTTGGGCTAGGAGTTGCGATCTCAGGTTGGTTTAGAGATTTTGTTGCAATGTATAAGGTGTCGGCAGTGTAGCTTGAGAGAGAGGAATCATAGGTCTTTTCCATTTCAACTGCCAAGTTTGACTCTGCGAGGTGGAGGGTGACCATTGTGTCGGATATGCATTATTTTTCCAAAATGGTGGACAATAAAAAAAGTTTGGCCAATTGGTTTGATTTTTTTTATTTGGCCATGATGATATGGGAAATGTCTGCTGTGACCAACTAGGGAAAGGTGGTGGCTGATTCTACCACATTATGTTATATTGTTGAGCATTATATTGAGGAGACTGAAAAGAAGAGAATGGATCAACATGCATACCTGTTTGTCGTGGTTGTCACTGGCGTCACTGTTTGAGTAGGTGAACCGGTTCTGTTTCTTCTTCTGCTTCCTTGTAAATTGCTTTCAATCCTGGGAGTGAGGGGAAGCTTTTTGTGGAGTGATATTTCGTGCAGATGGCACAGACTTGGACTATATCCAGTGAGCACTCTTTGTGGTTGTGTTTCTTTCTGCATCTAGGGAAGAATATTGCCAAATTTTGCTCTGCTTCTGCTTGATTTTGTTTAGCTTGCATGATGTCGAACTGCGTTGTCAGAGTCCCTAGAATATCAGTTTTGAAATCTTCTAGTAGATTGTTGATTTCTGTGCGGGTTATACCTCCATTGGGGACCTTGCTATCCCTTGTGATCATGTCACATTTTGTTGGTTTTAGTCTTGTGCTTCCTCTCGAACTCCTGATACATTAATGAATGATGTCAGCAAAATTTTCATGATATATGTCACCTTTGCCCATAATTTTTAATGTTTCAACCCATTGTTCCTTCATCCCTTTAATTAATGTAGTTTTTAGCACATTGTCAGACAAGGGTAAAGATGTATAAGGAGATCTCTGAAGATTTTACTAAAATCATTCTACATATTCCTCCAGTGTTTCATTAGGTCTTGTTGTCATTTGAAATATTTCATCCTTTAGTTCTTTGGACCTACAATAATCTTGATATTTCTTTAGAAAAGCACCTTTCATCCAATTTCAGTCATTTATAACACCTCCACCTAACCCCATAAACCATCATAAAGCTGCTCCTTTTAATGTGGAGGGAAATAGTTTTAGTTTTTTGGGATCGATGGTATAATCATACCCCCGGCATAATACATCAAATTCGAACAAAAATGCATCTGGATCTTCCGATGTTAGGCCATGGAATGTAGGAATATGCTAGAGAGGAATAGCCTTCATAGGTGCATTAACAACAGTGTCCAAGTGGGATATTGCAGTGTAGAGGTTTGAGGTGTTTGCTGGTTCTGGGCCATTTGATCAAATATGTGCCAATATGTTATCGGGAAAACTAGTGTCCATTCAGAGCTACTAGTCCCACAAAGACTCGTCGCTATCTTAGAAACAAAAAAACTAAAGTTACTTGTGTTTTTCTTTATGAGAAATAGATGAGAGAGAAGCAGAGAGTACCAAGCTCAGACTTACGCTTGGATCCTTGCTTGTGTCCTCCCTCCTTTGACAGAGCTTAGCCACTCCTTCCTTACTTTTCCCACTTCAAAGAACACCTGTAGAGTCAAAGCAACATAATACCATCAAAGCATAGATATCCATAACCATAAACAATATAGGATCAGATGTATATCAACCATACAAATTCATATGTCAATACAAGGTTCAGAAATATACAAAAATACGGAGGAAAACTCAAATAGCTTTATTGATAGAAGTAATAGAAGAGAGGATTACAACCCATTGTTCTAACCCAGCACCATCCTCCCAACATGAAAGCCCTCTTCAACTCATGAAAAGCTAGATCACCCAACACTATGATGTTTCACAAATAAATCAATAGCACTTCCTTAAAAGATACCAGATTCCAACCTTTGGATCTCTGGGATGAGGGATCCATATATAGACATTTGCAGGTGGGTGAGTCAGCTTTTGGGATTTTGATTAGTGTCATTTCTCTGATAGTTCTTGGTTCCACTTGCAGATTTCATGATCTCTTACTCATCCCTCGGAAAATTCAAAGAGGCAAGTGTCAAATGGGAAGCTTCTAGAATATTCTCTGGGTTTCCACCTAGGCAACTGCTTCTCCCATTTGTCTACTCTCGCTCATCGCACCCTACAGAAAGGTTTTTCAATATGCATCGCATTTTCTACATGTAGTAGGTGAGATGCATTGCACCCTTAGCATTGAGCAGTCTGTATTGTCTAGTTTTGACCAGTTCTGAGTAGTTTTTCAGGTAGAATTTCTGGGAGATGATGTAATCAATTGACCTTGTTCCTTTAGGATATGAAACAACAATTTTAGGGGCTTAGAAGCCCTTGTTTTATGGACATATGAGATTGGGGTTGTAGTTCCCAAATATGTCTATAACAGTTACCCTATAAATCACAAGGTCGTAAATCTTTTAATGTCAGGTGAAATGCTTTATCATGAAGATTCGAGGTTTTTCGAACTGGAAGGTGACCTGTAATAGGATACAATACAATATATTATCTTCATAATATTTTCATGATCTAGCTGAGGTGGGCATTCCCATGCTTAGATTTATAAATTCATTTTCATGTACATAGGACAGAGAACTGTCTGTGTGGCAGACTGATGATTCTGGTAGAACCATCATCCCTTAGCTTGGATGATTATCTGTGTAGCTATGATCTACATTTGATGCCTTTATTTTCCTAAATATATCGCCACCTGGATGGATGAAACTAGATCCGAGGTCTTCAAACTCGTTCAATCTTTGCCCGAAGTAAAAGTCAATCCATGTGAAAGGACGTTCTAATGTCGAACATGGAAAGACATCACCTACTTACCAGCCAATGATGTAAGTTGTTAACAGGCACAAGAAGAATCACCGATAATGACAATGACCCTCAAGGTACGGTAGTAAAATTCGTGTGGTGCGAATACATGAGTCGATGTCAAACACCACGCAAAATCTCCTGGTGAAAGGCCATTCATGTAAACATGTCGCTAGAATTGAGAAACTTGCCATTGAGCATGCAAGCTTCAAAGTACTGAAAGGGTTGTTCCTAAGTCAACCTCTTGGATAATGAGCTGATTTCGACAAGAAGTGACTCATCGTAGGAGGGCCTTAATGAATCCCAAATCTACAACACAAAATGGACCAAATGATTTTGTGGAGGTGAAAATGATCTGATGATACAAGGTTCAGGGTGGCAGTCATGAAAGAATGAAGCATGAAGGTATTGAAGCAGATGAGGCATAAGCTAGGTTGGTGAATTCTTTGAGTGACTTCTCTTGAACATATGAATGACACTGAAATGTATTGGTAGTGTTAACCCCAAAAATGGATGGTACGAAGGACCAATGGTGATGTGACTAGTGAATAGAATAACCCAACCCAACTCAATCATGGTGATGGAGTGAAAGTGTCATGTTCAAGAGTGACATGATACAAATAAATTTCTTCAAGTTTTATTCCCAAATTTTCCCGAATCATTGCTAACCAATACCTCTTTATTTTTGTTAAGCTTGAGGAGGATAACATATGCTTGTTCTATAATTTGCCCTTCGGGCAAACCTGTCGCTATGTTTTAGCGAGCCTAGCGACAGTGAAACTCACTCTTGTCTGTATAGACAAGTTTGTTGCTATTGTTTTAATGAGTTTAACGACAAATATAACTTGGTCCTTTTCAATTTTAAAGAGTCTAAAAAGAGACGGAAAGGAAACTCCAGTAATCCTTTTTCACAGTATAATCCCTTAAGTCCGAAAAAGTATAAAATAATACAAAAGGGATGACTTTTCGATATTTTTAATGAGCTGAACAGGACAAGCACTTGATATTTTTGTGTAATGATCCCTCAGGTCTAAAAACATTAAAATCTAGAGGAGATATGGCACTTCCAATCACTTTAACGAGTTGGAGAGGCCAATTGCTCAGCAATCTTTTCATATTTTACGAGTCGGATGAAAAAGAAGCTTAAAGGAGACTCGTTTTTTTAGGAACGAGTGATATTTTTTGATAGTAGATGGTTCTAGGTAAGGTTTGGAACTTTCAATCACGACAGTGTAAATAAGATGGCTAATACAATCACTCGTCGCAGTTGTTTGTCAAAAGGGGTAAACAATCAAATGGAGGCAGATGATCGGCTAAAAAAGAGTGGAGGTGATGGTAAGAACACGACCAAGGCTCAAAAGTTGATAATTATGTGATCACAATGGTTATTTACCGAAGGATGGGTTCATTTTTTAATGAGCTTAAACTATGGGGGAACATATGCTCATTGCTAGGTTTATTTTTCAACGAGCTTGAACTTCGCGTGAACCTACTTGTGTCAGTCATATAATGCGGATATCTCTCATCAGTAGGTTCATTTTCTAGGGAGCTTGCCCCATGCGCAACTTTGCTCCGAAGCCTTTTTAATGCAAGCTAGGAATGACCCACCTACAAGGTTAAAGGGTTGAGAGCCTACAAATTACGAAAATAAGACTACAAACTACGAAAATAAAAGGTCGCTTTTCACTTGCATGCAAGAGGTTTGCATGCCCCCAAGTATAAAGAAACATAGAGTTTCCAGGTTACCATATTGAAGTTATTCCATTTGCAAGATTGTTTCATGCGCATTCACAGACAAAACACTTCCTTGGCTCTATCCATCGAAATAAACAAAGGTGAATGATGGGATGCATCCACTCACATAACCTTGATGAGGGAATATTATTCTAGTCTACTCCCATTTTCCTAAATGGATGAGTGTGTCAGACTAGTCATGTATCCTTCGTGGAAAGCTACCCTATACCTAAAGTTTTCCTACCGAAGTAGACCAGGGTGCATGCCCCCTGGGTTTAGTCACATTCACAAGATCACTCACACTCATCAAGTGGATTGGCTAGATATTGATGAGACATTCCTTGTGAAAAAAGACCAGTCAGGGATGACACTTGACTAGTAGTTGTGTTTGAACGGGGGAATGAAAGCTAGTCTATGAGCTGGACCACTCTACCTTCATGCAGAAAACACATCGCTCGAAAGAGTGAGGAAACAATAGCTCCCATGCTATAAATGTATTCATGCCCAAGGAGTAGATTGTAATCTAATGGCCCTTGGACTACCATCATGTTCAAATAAACAATTTTCTTTCTCAAAGTTATAGGCAAATTTGGAAGGATCCCTAATGGTCGACTGGTTCCTTTGTTGAAGCCTACTAGATTTCGAATCTCAGGCAGAAACAATGGTGAACCAAGTGCTTTCTAAGCAGTTAAGGAAAGGGTACTCATAGAAGCCCCTTCATCTATGATAGTACCAACCATGATCATTTTGTAAGCTTGTACTATGATTCAGAATGGTACATTAGAAGGTAGACGGGTCCTGCCTAGTAGATTCCAATCGAAGGAAACAACTAGATTGCTTGGAGGAGGGACTGAATAAACAACCGAGTAAATATTTGATGAAATTCCTTCCTATGGTAAAGGAATGGGTAGATTGCCCCCATATTCATGAGATTCTATGTTGACGAAAAGAATTTGAATGGTGTCGTTCTCATTCTCTTTGGTGACTATATCATCTGAAGGTAGACCTTCTGAAGGGCCTACTGCTGTCTCAACTTGTTAACTTTGGTCCTGTGTGGACTCAGAGGGTTTATATTCAACGATAGATTCTTCGACTAACAACAAAGGTGTGTCAATCAGATTTTCAACTAGTGATGGACTCGGCAGGAGTTTCTTGTATCCAGGAGGAAGCCGTAGCAGTGAAACAAGATGGTTATCCAAGACTCTTTTATCTTCATCTAGGAAGGGACAACGGTGGATGGCATGATCACCTTCACACAGTCTACAAGGAAATTTATATCTTCCTTTTTGTCCATTGACTTCGTTTTCACTAGTTGATAGTGTACTTTCAACATGATCGTCAGAGGTTGAGAGCACCGGATTGTGCAAGCGGGGAGACCAATCCTTTAAGATAACCGCGGGATGCAAGGACAATCTAGATGATAGTGTTCTCTTTTTCAAATGACACATGGAGATTTAGGTTTGGATGGTGTAGTGTGTGGATTTTCACCAGACGATGCATGGTTGCCCCCTTTTGTCATTGGATTCTTCTTCTTCTTCTCCTTTCCTTTCTTCTTCTTCTCAGTTACTTGGTTTTTAGTTTTACTAGCTTCACCAAGAAAAGAGGAAGAAGGAGAGGGAGAAACAAACAAATTAGAATGTTGGGGGATAACTCTAGTATCATCTGGTTGCTGATTTGAGTGCTCAGGAATCACGGTGTTTTGAACGACAGAGGTCGAGAAAAGCCATACAGGCAAGCCAATTGTAAGTCCTAGAAGGGACAATGTAGCCATATGAGGTGCACCAACATCTCCCCAAGAGGCGAAGGGACTAGGATTCCCCCAAAGGGGAAATCCCCTACTGGTGGAATTCATTTTCTCAACCTAAGACCACCGAGGGAACAGTGACATTATTCTGATTAAAATCAATTTTATGACTCTAGCCGCCTTCGATTATTAATGAGCCTGAAGTGACAAGTGCTCATATGGACCTTTTCTTTTAAGGAGTCTAAAAAGGAATGAAAGTGACTAATCTGGAAATCTAGATAGAGGGATTACCAAACCAATCGCAAAACTGCAGAATAATTTTTAAGGTACGACAATCAATCTTCTCGAATGTTGTGTTCAGTGTATTGCGATTGAAAGGGCGGCAGACACAGCTTCCTAAGGATAAAGGATATAGCCTATTGTGGTCTCCCAATATGTACTCGATGGTACATGAGAGAAAAAGTCGGTACTGGCACTTGTCGTATCAAAGAGGAGGAATCACCCAACCTATGATGAAAACGATAGTTACCAGGCTTTACGACGCTGGAATATGTCTCTAGCCTAGACTTCTAGATGTTGTGCGTTAGGTTCCAAAGCGTTTTTATGTTCATTGAAATTTATTTTACAGTTGATATTTCTTAAGAAGTTTTCCGTTAAGGTTCATCGCATGATGTAGATATACAATTCCTAAATATGCAATCTAAGATGATAAACATTCGTTTACTTTCTTTTTGCAATGAAAATCCTAGCTACTAAGGAAAGAGAAGTAAAATTCTTTCAACATAGATCAGAGAGCACACACTAAGATGCACTATCCTAAATCTATTTCCGCACGTAATCTAAATGCAAATGCACATGCATGTATTTGTTTTCCACTTTCTTAATGTGTGAATGACAAAAATAATGCTAAGTACAGATCTAAACTATTTTTCTTTCAAAGCAACAATACTAACAATTTTCTTTTCAAAAAATGAAAGGAAGACTAAGACGATGCTTTGTGATTTCGAATTGAAAATTTCTTTCGACACTTGAAATACTATTAATTCAAATCGAATGCAATGGCAAAAGTGTAATCAACTATCAAAAAGAGGAAGACTCTTTTCTTTGACTGAAAACGACACTTGCGACACTTTCAAATCAAAAGATGGTAGTTCGATTAAGCTACTATTTGCAAAGGAGAACTGTAAATGACAAAAAATACATAAAAAGCTTCAAAATTATTTAAACAATGGAGGTTGAATAATGCAAAGGAAGGGAGTTTCAACAGTGATATACTGATCATAGAAAACAAAACTACTAAATAAAACTAAAGACAATGAAGAAAAAACCAAAATCTTGAGGCAGAAACAGTATCATATAATCATCGCACCTGTAACACAGGGAAACAGGGATGCATCTCACCTGCAGCACACGGGAGGTGTGATGCAATCCAGACTGTGAATGAGAGATAGTCCAATGGTCCAGGGACAAGACTGAGCTTGGTTTTTGCTCACAGTTTGTAGCTTAGTTCAGGGATTTAGGCTGAGCTAATGATAGGCAGTAAACACAAAGTATAGGGGCTGATCTAATGAGGTTACTCGAGCTACCACCAGGGCACTTAGGATGCTTGCAAGTCAGATGTTCAATTCATAAACTAACTCGGAGATTGACTGAAGCAACATTGATCTACTTTACAGTTGCATAGAAAAAGTAGTTCGAAGGCTAGCTGGCTTAACTTTAGGCACTGTCTGTAGTTTATAAAGAAAACAAATAGAAACAAGAAAACAAACTATTCGTCCCCAGTATGGTCGCCATTTTGTTATCGGGAAAACTAGTGTCCATTTAGAGCTACTAGTCCCATTAAGACAGGTAGCTATCTTAGAAAGAAACAAACTAAAGTTACTTGTTACTTGTGTTTTCCTTTATGAGAAATAGATGAGAGAGAAGCAAAGAGTACCAACCTCAAACTTTCACTTGGCTCCTTTCTTGTTTCCTCCCTCCTTTGATAGAGCTTTTCCACTTCTTCCCTACTTGTCCCACTTCAAAGAACACCTATAGAGTCAAAGCAGCATGATACCATAAAAGCATAGAGATCTATAACCATAAACAATATAGGATCATATGTATATAAACCATACAAATGCATATATCAATACAAGATTCAAAAATATACAAGAATATGGAGGAAAACTCAAATAGCTTTATTGATAGAAGTAGTATAAGAGAGGATTACAACCCATTGGTCTGACCCAGCATCATCCTCCCAGCATGAAAGCCCTCTTCACCGCATGAAAAGCTAGATCACCCAACACTATGATGTTTCACAGAGAAACCAATAGCACTTCCTTACAAGATACCAAATTCCAGCCTTTGGATCTCTGGGATGAGGGATCCATATATAGATATTTGCAGGTGTGTGAGTCAGCTTCTGGCATTTTGATTAGTATCATTTCTCTGATAGTTCTTGGTTCCACTTGGAGATTTCATGATCTCTTACTCATCCCTGGGCAAATTCAAAGAGGCAAGTGTCAAATGGGAAGTTTCTAGAAGATTCTCTGGGTTTCCACCTAGCCAACTACTTCTTCCATTTGTCTACTCTCGCTCATCGCACCCTACAGAAAGGCTTTTCAATATGTGTCACACTTTCTACATGTAGTAGGTGAGATGCATTGCACCCTTAGCACTAAGCAGTCTGTATGGTCTAGTTTTGACAAGTTTTGAGTAGTTTTTCAGGGAGAAGTTCTGGGAGATGATGTAATCAATTGACCTTGTTCCTTTAAGGTATGAAACAACACTTTTAGGGGCTTAGAAGCCCTTGGTTTATGGACATATGAGATTGGGGTTGCAGTGCCCAAATATGTCTATAACACAATATCCTTCTGGGATTTCTAGGGAGTTGTTCCTAGCTTGACTAGAAGGAGTAGGAATGACCTTGATAAACTTCCTCAGTCTGGGATAATGAGTGGTCCTTGCTGAACTATTATCTAGGGGGATTTTGGCTCTTCAGGTTCTTCTGCTTTGTTTTGGATGATCTTGACAACACTCCCCTTATCTGGGCTACTGAGTGTGTGAACTATTTTGAGAGGGGATTTTGGCTCTTCTATTTCCCTTGTTTCTCCACCTCCTTCACAGAGACTACTACAGTTCCCTTCTTAAAAAGAAATTGGGAAAGAATTCTCAATTTCTTGAAAATATTGCTCAGTCTCTTCTGTTTTGTTGTGCACCTCAACAAAGGCTACGGATGGTGAACCTGTGGCCCGAAGCGAGCCAATAGGCTGTCTAGAAGCAACTTTTCGAGGGCCCACTAATGGATGAGATTCATCTTGCTTAATGATATCATCTATGAAGTTTGATCGACCAAGGGTCACCAGTACCTTAGCTTTGTTAGGTTTGGGTAGCATTTTTGGAGTATTTTCAAGTTTTTTCTTCTTAGTCATACACACAACTCAAATGTTTATTTCTACCACAAAAAATTAACAAATCTACTGGAAAGCGGGTGGGGGAGCAGGGTTGTTACATGCTCATTACACAGGTTCTTAACTTCCATTTTTAATACCCATTTCTCTCCTAACAAGCACTCATCATATGCACACTACTCTCTGAAAGAGAAAAAAATGGCTACACTCTCCCTGGAAACGACACCAAAATGTTGAGGTGTAAAATGTGCTCTTTTAACTCCTATTTATCCTACATTAATTATCAATCTAGGATCAATTTTCTATTTCAAGAGTGTACTCAACTGAGGCGGAAATTTAATCCAAGAGTAATGTTTTCCAATTTGCAGTACAGTGCTTCAAATACAAGAGTAAATGGATGCTTGAAATAAAACCTACTTGCAATTAAAAGAAACTCAATGCTCTGAAACTAAATCATTCACTTAAGAATTTAACAACAATTATCAGTCAAGGATGCAGTATCAATAACTCTTTCCTTTGTCAACTAATGTAAATGAAATCAAACATAAAAAATATCCTCAATTTGAGAACTCTAACAATAATAGCCAATGTTCTTTACAGTTGTTGATCTCACACTCCACACTAAAGCGATTGATTAGAAATGACAAGGAATTAAATCAACAATGTTGCTAATAGAGAATGGAATAAATTCGCTAATTGTAATGATGCTAAAAGAAAAAACCAAATACTTGCAGAAAAGAAATGAACAACAATGCTATTTAGTAGAAATGAATAGCAATCTGCAATGAACAACAAAGTCAGTTTACTAGAATGAACAACGAAACTTTATAATTGAAATGAACAACATAAATATATAGCTTGCAAAGGGCAATAATATTATTATGATGAAAAGGAACAACAACACAATTCAGTTACAACATATATAATAAAACAATTCATAAACTCTGGAAACAAGGAACAATAAAGAAATGTGATTCAAATAAATGGAAATCAAACCAAACCATCACATGACTGCAGTTGAAAATAATGGTACAGATAGCAAGTGGATCCACCAGGGTCGGGCCCTTAGCCGCTAGTGAAACACCGCGGGACTGCTTTAGTATAAAAGCGTGGAACAACAACCGACTTATGTATTAATCATATGCGAAAATGTTACCTGTAGTCACACTCTATTTTAATCAACGAGATCCGATGATCGAAGTGGAAATACAATAGTGAGTTGTGAATAACGATAATCGATGATTTCCCCCTAATATTTACAAGTGCCATCCCTTTTATAATGGCCAAGCAGATAAGGCAAGAAATAACAGATAGATTGTAAAATAATGATCCTGAGGGATACGCTTCATCTTCTAACTCAAGTCAACCCTTTGTCTTCTTGCGCTGATGCTGCGATTTTCTGTTCTTATCCTTAACTGTGTGCTCTGATCTTGATCTGCTTGTCTGGATACGACTTCTTGGTGAAGGAACAATAGTTACTCTATTTTTTCTTTTCCTTCAAAATGGTAGTTTTTCGTTTCTTCTATTTCCTACATGGAAAAAGACAATAATTAACTAATTTGCAATATCAATAACTCCCTAGTTTTGGCTATGATTCTTTGATGTATTACCATCTTAGAATATAAAGGAGTTATGATTAAAGAAAAAGATAAGGAAATAAATGTCAAATTCATACCTTTTCCCTAGCTCAACACTAACCTTTTCAATAATTGCAATCCTAAGAGAAGCGCCTCATATTTTGCTATATTATTGGTGCAATGAAGGTTGAGTTTATAGGAATGACCTTTTGCATGATTGTTCCCTCAATTGGACACCCAAACACCTGCTGTTGAACCTACTTTTCTACAAGAACCATCAAAGCTCATGTTCCAAATAGGTTCAGTTTCAGTGTTTTGCTGCATAATTTGCATTTGATTTTCATGTTTCTCATCAATGTCATTTTCTTCTTTAGTAACCAATGCATCAATGTCTCCATCATTATAAAGAATGAAATGGTCCAGGTCAGAATGAATAGAGTAAAGAGTATATTTATGTGTTCTCTCATGACTATTCACCATATACTTCATTAAAGTCTCCCTATAAAGTCTTCTATGTTGACCAAACATTGGTATGGTGGCATAAGTCATGTCCATTTGTAGGGCCCCTTGTAATTTTTCCTCCAATGAGTGTGACAATAGCATTCCATACTTAGGGGGGATGTTTGCAACCACTATATCCATCACTAGACTTTTAGCAGGGATTTGGGATAATGTAACACATAGGTATTTGATAAGACCTAGGCATCTAACTTTGCTAGAATCAAAGGAATACATATCTTTGTATTGTTTAGTAATGTCAATTCCTAGTTTTTCCATGACAACTTTGGGCATTAAGTTATGGGATGCACCTAAATCTAACATATAATTATGGATAATTTTATCATGAATATTCAAACTGACATAAAATGGAGGGACCCCTCCTTCTTGTGGTTTGCCTTCAACTTCTAGCCCATATAAGAGTTCAGGCTAATCATCATTCAAATTGACATTGTCAATATTTTCCCCAATGTTTAATGCTTTCATGACCTGAGTCCTGTGTGTATTTTTATTGATTAATTCAGTTAAGGGGATGGAAATTTGCAGCTTGGCAAGTTCATTTTCAATATTGAATGGTGTTTCATTCTTAAGAAGATTTGGAAAATCATACTTATTAGCAACTATTTTTGTGGCCAATTCTGTTTGTTGGTTGGTAGAAGGGAAACCAATTTGAGTAGTTTTTTATGGAGTATCAATAATTTTTTTCATAGTAGCTTTTGTTGGTTTCTTTCCAAGATTTTTAGTGTTTTTCTTAAGCAGATTTTCTATTGTTTTCTTGGAATCAGAACCAGAGACCTTTTTTCACAGGATTTTCAACATTGTTTTTATTTGCAGTATCTTGATTTTTCTTACTTCTAAGGTTATACTGCCTATGGACATCCATTATAGCATTTTCAAACCCTTTTTTGCATTCATCTCACTCTTCAGAATCCAACTCAGTCTAGGCCATGAGAAAAAGTTCCTGCTCCTCTTGAGTGACGAAAATTGTTTCATCATCAATTATCCCCGACAAATTTATTTTATTATCATCCAAATATTCCAAAATATTCCCCTCATCATCTGTGTAATTTTCCTGAAAAGGAGGCTGAACTTGCTAGTTTGGACCCTTTTCTTCTATTTGTTTAATTTGGGGAACATTCCTTCTAAAGTTTTGGTTTCTAGTTTGAGGGGCATTTTGATTTTCTCTTGCTTGATTTTGATCAATAATATTCACTCTTTACATCATTTGATTCACTACTCTAATTAAGTTATCAATATTATGGTCAACAATAGAAGTAGAAGGTTCTTCTTTTATGGTTACTCCGCGTTCAGACTTCAGTTCAGATTTTTTGGCCAGGGTGTTTGCTTCAACTATAATTGAATTTGTTTTTATTTCTTACAAAGTTGCTACGTCTCTTTCTCTAAGCTGATATTCCATATCAACATCTAAACCATTTGGAAAATCAATAAGAGCTAGACCAGGGGAGGGCTTGATGTCTTGTAGAATGGCATTGTAAAAAGTATTGAATCTTTCACAATATTCTTCCACAGTTTCGTTGGGTTTGCTTTTCAATCTTTTATATTCATTTAGGAGTTGAAGTGGATTCTTCTTGATCTCCCATCTAGCTAAAAGAGTTTGATGGAAAGAATCAAGGTTGGCTATACTTCCTACAGGTAAACCCCTAAACCATTTCTTGACATCAGCTCCTAAGCTTTGGGCAAACAATCTCATTTTAACATCAGATTCTTCTGATTCTTGGAGGTCAAACACATCATTCATCCTATCCACATGTTGTTGGGTAGTATTAGCACCATTATTATCAAAAGTCACAATTTTGGATGGATAATATACATGCATATCATTTAGCTACCCTAGTAACAGCAAGGGTGCATACCTTCCTTCCATCACTGTCCTAGTAGATTTACTTGAGGATGGACTTAATGGAGGTGTAGTTTTGATAACTACAGGGATAGTAGAGATAGTTGTTTGAGAAATCACAGGTAGGGAAGTTGAAACTATGGATTGAGTAGGATTTGGAGACTGTAGATGTATGGATTGGGAAGACGGACTAGACAAAGAGGCTGTTGCAACAGTTAAAGCAGATAATTCAACAGATTGTTGAATAAAAGATTCTTCAATAGCTTGGTCCAAGGCTGAAACTAGACCTTCTAATTTGTCAAATTGTTGTAGAGATTCAAGATCAGGATCTGTTTCAGAGACTTGGGTTTGGGGTACATATGGTTGCAATATGGATTTATCTATAATAGTTTGATATACAAAAGCCTTAGAATTTCATCTAAACAAACTTTGTTGGTAATGCAAATCAAATTCTATGTCTTGTAAAGTTTCAAATTTCTCTAGGAAGAGAACTAGATCTAGACAAAGGAATATTTTTTAGAGGAAAATTGAATCTAGACAAGGGACTATTACTACCTTGACTCTCAGTAATAAATTTCTTTATCACCAACTTCTCAAGGTTATCTATGAATTCAGCAGGGTTGGGATCAGGGTGAGATCTAGTGTAAATTCTTTTGGTAGCCAAGACTATGAAAAATCATCACACAAAAAATTAAATCATAATAAATGATACAGTAGATATATACAAAAGAACAACCTTAGATCATGTATTTCATAATGATACAACAATTGTTTATTGAAATACTAATTTAAAACTAGGGAATAATTATGTTTTGGATTAATATGTATCCTTTCCCAGTATGGTCACCACTATGTTATCGTTCTATAATTTTAAGATGAGAAAAATGAATATAGAGGACAACATCAAACCACTTTTGAACCTGGGATCTAGCCCTGCTAGCTCCAGAGAGGGATCTTGCTTTATACTTTAAATGTATTTTTTAAGATGATTTTAGACTAGTTATAATTATTCTTGATTGTTTGTTTGAATTTGGTTGATTGGTTTGGTTGGTTGATCTGATTAATTTATTTCTTTCCATTCGGCTATGGAGTCAAATAAAGTTGGATATCACATCAAATGTTTAAAAGAGTAATCACGATGCAAGCTAGTTACTTTTACTAGATCTTTAAAGTGAATAATGAAATGAAGAAGAGGTGTTTTCAGTAATGATCGAAAAGGATTTAAGAGTTTTTCAATCAGACTTCATTAGGAAAACCTACATATTGTAAAAACATTCTGAATAAGATGTTCAATTAACAAATCTTATTTTTCACATTTCCTGTTTTACAATTAGATTTTCAGATGATTATAATGTAGAGAAAAACAATGGTAATGAATATTACGATAGGGAAAACATCATCAGTAAATTGCGGCATGAGAATCTTGTGAAAGTCTTTGTATTAGTGACACTCCATTAGCGTGGAAAAAATAAAATGCTCAATAAGAAAAATTACAATGATCAGGAACTGACTGGTAATACTTCGAACGAATGAAGTATTTAAACTAAATATCCAAAAGGATTACAATGAATGTTGCATCGATATGGAAATATATTATTATCTAAAAAATAAGAGAATGACTAATGTGACCAAAAGAGGTGAATTTGGTGAAGTGATCTGGATGTCTAGAACTATTTTTGCAGAGAATAGTTGTTCAGTTGCCATGATTTAGGTGTTGCGTTGAGTGTAGCTGATCGTTCTTTAGTCTTGAAATTCACACAATTTATTCCACTGCTCCTCATCCAAGATGGTGATTTTTGTTTCCTTACGGTAGATCTCATCTACCTCGGTATACTAAGAAAATTTGGGCTTTACCATGAAAATATGCTTTATCTCACGCTGAACGAAAATATCATTGCTGACAACTTCGAAAAAAGCTCTCCTTATCATACCCCCTTTGATGTGGGAAAATTTAGCAGTGTCCCTTGCAATGTATTTAAGCTTTCTCATATAATCTTCCCTAGTCATTAGTTTGTCATTAATTACAAATAAAGAAGGTAGGCCCCTCTTTGTTAATGCCTCTATTCTGCCAAAAAACCTCTTAACTGTTATTTCCAAACTGTGACATTTTTCTTGGAGCTGCATAATCAATTTTTTCTTTGTAAGAACTTTCTTTACTTCCAAGATTGTCTATGTCCTGTCATCTACTCCAAAATCATCCAATTCATATCTGTTTTTGGAATTTAGAAACTTGATGATGTTGTTGGTTGCGACAGGCATATCTCCCAACTCATTGTTAATAGTGGAAATGGCCTCATTAACTTTCTCAATCAACTCTTTCTACTCAAATATAATCTGAGTACATGGCCAGATTTCATACATGGCTTCAATAATATTGGTCCATATAATTTCCTTAACTTGAACCATTGTGTGGCCAATGGAGGATTCACTTGTAGACTTTTGCCATCTTTCTATCTGCTTCTAAGCTCTCTGTAGCTCTGTTGGATAGAAAGTCTCATTTTTTGCCTTCCGGTCTTGTAGAATATGAACTTAAGCATGAAATATTTTAATTTATTCTATTTGGATAGACATATTCTCCATTGCACTAGCCAACTGATCTATACTATTCCATGTGTTTGCAATAGAAGATGTAGATGTAGGAGTTGTTGTAAGAGGTACAACTTCCAAAGGGACAATCTACATTCTTGCAGCTTGCTCCTTTTCTTTGATTATTTCCTCGATCTCTATTTCCATTTGTTTCAACTATACATTCTACTCCATGATTAGGTTCATCATGTCTGTCTTCTGTGACTTTGTTTCTTCAATTCCTTTGGCCAGAGGATCTTCTGTGACTAGTATTTTCAATTTTTTTCTAAATGTTGTTATGTCAGTATTCTTCTTTCTTATGAGCTCCTCTGCAACATTGATATTTAAAGGATCATACCCTGATTTGATTACTGAATCCTCCAAAGCTTTGATTCTTGTTTCTTTAGCAAGTGAAAAGACTTTTTCCATCTTTAATTGTGACTGAACATTAGCTAAAGAAACCTACAGTTTGGACAAACTCATAGCAGTGTTAGTGAGTGTTGATGAAATCATTTGACCAGTTTGTCTGTGAATCTCCATTTGATCAATGGGATGTATGTCCTTTATGTCAAATTCAAATGAAGTCTTTTTGTAATCTGATGCAGCCTTAGGCTGTGGGATCTGTGCTTGGAGAAAAGCCATCTACATTTTGCCTTTCTCAGAGTCAAAGGCTGAAAAAAATCTACTTTGAGAACTGGAAGTTTGCTTCCATAATGGATTATATGTATTGATCTTCAAAGCTTCATTTTTCAATTTAATCTCCTTGAATGTATCAAATATGATATTTGATTTCTCCTTTGTGGTAGATGTATTGATTTTCATAACTTTCTGCTCATCCTATGAAGCTGTCAAGGTGGTAGGAGAAAGTGTAGTCTGATCACTTCTTGTGAGGAAGTGGGTGTCTCTTTGGTAGTGATAATACGTCTTGATTTGAATAATTTCTTATATTTACTTTAGGATTGAGCTTAGTCCTCTTCCTGTATATGATTTTGAAGTCTTCACTGGGAGCATCAGTCACTGAAGGTGACTCTTCTTATCTGATCCTTTTTGTTGCTTTCTCTTATGTGACAGGAGTCTGTAATGTTGAGGTTGACACCAATTGCTCCTCTGCCTCTTGTAGAGTGTTTTCAGTCCATTCTGGTTGGTTCTTGTATCTCTCAATCTTTGGTTTTAATGTATGAAGATAAGTTGTAGATTTATTTTCTACCCTTAGCTTGGATATGACACCTAATGGATCATATGACCATGTAAAATTGAGGCTAAATTGCATTTCTTTGAACAATTTGTCTACTTCTTCCCCTGTTGCCTTACTTTTGCAAATGAAAGGCCTTATTTGGGTTTTGATCTTGAATTGAGATTTCTTCTTATCAGATAAAAATTGAATCTCATCGACATTGAGCATTTGCTTGATGTATTCCAGGGCAAAAATCCTCATTGGGAGGAATTTTTGAAGTTTGTAAGGAGTAAGTTCACACCCATATATCCTTAGCTCCGTGTAATTTTCATAAAGATACCAATCTCCTATTTGGACTTGGTCTGATAGCTACAAAAATTTCCTGATTTCTTCACTGATTCTTGGCTCTGGATTGCTGCTGAGGATACTAAGTGTTGGATGTACAAACATTTCTATGAATTGTTTGTATGAGTATTATTTTTGCTCCTTCATTGCTAGTGTAGTCCAGAAGATGATTGATTGTTGATTTCCCTTGTCATCCAACTTTTGTAATGCAAGCTTGAGCTTGTCTCCCTAAAAATACAAAAACATATATACTAATACAGAGGCATATTTAAATATTTCCTTACTCTGGAATTTGAAAAATTGTTCATGAATGGAATCTGCACAAAATTGGCTGAATTTGAACAAGATGGAAGGCTTAGAATCTATGGATAAAATGGAAAGAAACCCTATAATGGCTTCATCTACCCACCGATTTGAGTAATAACCAAGGAGGTAAGAGATGACTGCAATGATCTGCTTGGCTCTCTCAGCGAAAATGGAGGAAGGATAGGGAGGATTTTTCTTTGGTAACGGGGCATCTTCAGTTAAGAAAAGCTCGAGGGTTTTGGCTCTTTTTGAAAAATCCAATTTTTGATATATTTCAATGAGTGCCTCATGAAAGAAAGGAGTGGCATTCTTTGTTATAGGAGCTTGCATCATTTGGTCTATATCTTGGGGAGTTATGGTTAATAAAATTTCTCTTATAGGGGCAATCACAACTCTTTGGCTCGGTAAATAACAAGCATGACATTTCCTAACGAATTCAGGGGCACTGTGGGTGTGGGGAAATATGTAATGGGTAAATTGGATTCCCACAGTCCAATATCGTCAGATTTATCAATGAATTTTTCTTCAAGCCAGTAGTACATTTCAAATAAATCCAACTCACACAGGGTTTCATGAATTTTGTAATATTTGTCTGCCAAAGGAATATGATGAAAATCGATCAAAGGGTGGATCAGAGGACTCATGGTTTCTTCTAGTCCCTTATCTTTAGGAGGCATGATCAGATTAGGTTGAGACACTGGTGAAATCTGGATTTTGGAGGTTTGCAGGGTGCAGAGATGGACTTGGATTCAAGAAGATAGGAAAATAGAGGCACTGGTTTGAAAGGCAGTTAATTGGTGTGATCCTCAGCTGGGTGAAATTGTTGCAATTTGAATTGGAAAAACTGTCAGAGAAAAATGGCATTAGCAGTGTGTGAAATTGGTAACCTGTGAATGCATGGAAGGAGGGACTTTATAGTTTTCCGACTTCCTGTTGATGATGGTGCAGGTACACTACATTAAGAGTTAAGTAATTAGATTACTTAACGGGTTCATTTGGAGGGAGTGGATGTGATTGGTGGGAGCAACGGATAGATGAGGTGGCAAGAGGGGATTGATGAGAGTGTAACGGATAGGGCGGTGGTTTCGCGTGGTGGAGGAAACCACTTTCGAAGGGGGCCTGAGGTGATTAATGGTTTCGGCAAGGGGGGCATGAAAATTCATGAGAAAAAAAATGTTGTTGTGGTTCCAAGCTTTAATACCTCCCATTTCAGACGCTCCCCCCACGCCCCTGACAATAAAGTTCGAATGGTGAGGGGGCATCGAGACATAATATTGGTCGTCGAATGTGACAAAGGTGGGTTCAGATGAGGTGAAAGGTGGCGGTACTTTATCGCAATGTGATGGGAATGTGGTGGGGTAGGGAAGTGAATAACATATATAGGCGAAGGAGTGATTTTGGAGTGGTGAACTTAGGAATAATGGAATAGCGCACCAAATATCTTTTGATATAACAAACCTTAAAATAAAACCTTTGTCCCTTTGCTTTACTCCTGCGCATGAAAATAATCGTTAGCATTTGAATTTGGATAAAATTTTCATGCTTTTCTTGGAATCACCATTGTACTTCTACCTATCCTCTGATTTGAATTCTTTTTCTAAGCTAACATTTTATCTTCTTTCTTTGCAGGGTGCATTTAAACTAGCAGATCTAGATCACCTTTTTTTCTATGAAAATCTACCTTATCCTATCACTTATCTCACCATTGATTCAGATTAAATTGTTGAATCAATTTTGTTTCTTCTTAGCTACTCATTTACCAAGATTAAATTGTTTGGTAAATCCTTATTCACTAACCTATTCAACAGAAATTTAAATGTGTTCAATCATAATTGAATTGTATGATTCGAACAGAACTTTAATCATTGTAGCATTCAAAAACAATTTGCACACATCCTTATTTGATAATGAACTACAAGAACTAACATATCAATAGTGACATTTAGGCTTGTAGCACTTTCTGTATTATTTTCTATTTTTTTTGTGGGGTTCTTATTTCTTTTTTTCTTATTTATTTTTTAACATACCTTCTTTTCATTTTTTTTTTTTACTTATATATTTTTGTAAATCATTTAAATATTGAAATTTATGTACACTATGAAATTACGAATACAAAAAAAAACCACCCTGAAATAGATCATATAATTTATAGGACCCTAACCAAATAAATAAATCCCACCTTACACTATCTTTGTTAGGGCTAAATAAGAATAGAAAAGTTCATATTATAGAGTCTCTAAGATGTATAGATGCAGATGAGAGTCATATTTCTATGTTTTTATATATATAACGAGCGTAAACATAGTCATGATGGGTAACAATGGTATGTTGTTGCAGAAAACCACACAAAACCAATCAATTCTCACAAAAAAACACGTGCACAAACAAACCTCACAATGACCTAAACAAGTTAGATGGTTGTCACACAAGATCAACATCTATAATATGTGCAAAGGTCAGTTCAATGGATGGATTGAACTAATGAAATGCCTTACAACATGATGATTATAAAGATAATTTTGAATTATCATTAATCCTTGTTTGTCCTGAAAAAATAGTTTGTCTTGAAAAATGTGTTATTCAACTTCTTATAATACTTTTTTTCCTCCCGAAACAACTTTTCCACTTTAATGTTTGTGTTATAATAATAAGTGCATGGGAACCGTTCTTAACATTCCCTAAACTTGTGCTCGTGTCTCTAGAAACTTAAGAACAAATGTCTCTAATTTCCTGGAAATGGTTCTGGCAACTTGGGATCTTTTGAGGAGTTTCAACTTCAGGAAAATGGAATTTTCCTCTCTATATATATTTAAATTAAAATTATATTTAGATCAATTTTAATGTTATTTATTTTTAATATTACGAACTAATTGATAATACATATTTTTTATTATATTTATTAAAAATATTATTATTAAATAAAGATTAAATTATTATGGTTTTAGGAGCTATACTAAATATGAAAATATAACAAATAAATTATGTTTAGTAAATTAATTAAAACCAAAACAAAGTTACTATATATATATATTTTAATTTTGCAAGTATTAAAATTTTATTTTCTAAATGTTATTGTTTAAACATTACACATTTTAGATTATTTGGTAAAAAAGAAATTTGAATTTTGTTGTTTAAAATGGGTTTTTGTATATATGGATTCCACACCTTGAAAAATTTTTGAAGCACTTGAATTATGGAGAGTTCATAACTCAAATTTCTGATTCTAATAAATTCTTACTAAATTATGACAAAATTAAACTAGAACATACATTAAAAAAACCATCCAAAACATATAAAAAGTAGACTATGAAATTTATGAATATTAAAATTTCACTACTTTATTAAATATATTTAACATAACTTAAATTTGTAATTAGAACATTATAATTGTCAGAGAAATATAAAGTTTTAATTGCATATTTAAATAAAATCCACAATCAATATTTTTTGATATGGAAATAAAATTTAATATGTTAACATAATAAAGTCTAATAAAGTCTAATATATTATAATATAAATATTATACAACAATTGTAACAGGTGGCAAGAACAAAACACTCAAAACATTTCTGGATTGGATTCCAATTTGATAGATGTGGATTCACTCATCATAATTATTTTTAAAAACATGATGATTTTTAAATAGATATATTCTCTTACAACATTGACATTTTGGTCATTAACTTATTTAAATTCAGAATTTTAAAATTTTCTTAATATATTCAAGAGAGTCAGCTTAATTAGTGATCAAAGTAATGTGAAACCTATGAAAAATGAAAAATCCAAAGTTCAAATATGTCAAACGGATTGTTAGATTCCTATAAAATTAAAAGAAATTACTTAATATCAACTCGTATTAAATATATAACATGTTTTCCAATTTTAATTAAAAATAACATTAAAACCTTTAATATAACATCCACACATGGTTTTTTTCATAAATTTTATTGTGATTTTAATATATATATATATATATATATTTAATATTATATATATATATAATATATATAAATTTTTATATGAAAATGGTATTGTGGTCTATAATTGAGAATACTTTAGTTTATATTTTTATTATAAAAAAAGGTATTGTGTTCTATAATTGAGAATACTTTAGTATATATATATATTATATATATATATATATATATTATATAAAAGTAGTGAAAGTCCACTAAAACTTGTATGGGGAACAATTTCAAGAAAGAAAGAGATAAATTAAAATTCTTTTTTATTTGTATACTCTAAAAGAAGTGAGAGAAATATTTTAAAGTTTTGTTAAGTTAAAATGTGGTGGTTGATAGTGTGACAAATATTTTGAATATCGAATGTGAGTATAAGATAGAAAATCTAAAAGAAAGTGTTTTTCATATTTATTCTTCACAATGGGCAAACTCTTTCATCCCATGGTGTTTTTGGAATTGACCAATGCTCAAGTTCTCTATAAAGCTCATGAGAATTAGTTCTTATCTTCCTAATGTTCATTTCCTTTTTACCAAAAATCAAGATACATAGATAATTTTGGTTATCAAGATTGGGGTTGATCATTTCCTTATAATATTGTAATTTTTTTTCTCTCCAGCTCTTTATTTCCTCACAATTTCTCCTTAAATTTAGAAGTAATATTATTTTTAATATTATCTAAATTATGCAAGATGAAGTACACATTTTTCCCCAATGGTCTTGGAAGAGTGGGTATTTCCACCGGTACTTGAGTGGAAGGCGTGGGTTTTAGCTAGAGTTAGAAACAATTTTAGAAAATCTATTGGCATCCATGTTGTATAAATTATTCTTATACATATGATGATGATGATGATGATGATGATGATGATGATGATGATCCACCGAGACCAAACATTGGTCTATCGGACCTAAAGAAACAAATTATTTATTTTGATTTAAGATTTTATTCCTATGCTCAAAAAGCTGGGAGAAAAACCTCCCAAGCTCACTAATCATACTTTTAATAAAAAACAATTATTTAAAAAAAATAGAAACTATTTCGTTTAATATTAAAATTGAATTTTTGTCCTCGTTTTATTTTACATTAAATTTATATCTTTCGCATAAATATTTATTTTTTTATTTTTTATTATCATTTTAAATTTAAAATTAAATATACTCTTTGTGCAGTTAATATAAAGCAAACGTGAGTGAAAAGATTCCATGTTGAACATGTGTATTGTTTCCCAAGATAAACACGGCGCGACTAGATTTTATAATGATAATGACTGAAATTAACCCACGCCACACAAATATGAGACCAATGAAACCATTATCACATAAATAAATAAAATTATCTTATATTAAGATATTACCTATAAATTAAATACACACATCACAATTTAATTATTACATAAAATGCTTTATTCACACAATTACTATATGAACAAGTTTTATCGAAGTCATCATTATGTTTTAGAAAATGGGAAGAGATGATTTTGTTTTAGGTGAGTAAATTTATGACACAATTTAGATCTTAACAACAAATTTGGGATTTTGAAATGAGTGCTTCAACTTCAAACTGGCTCTACCCAAAGGCTCCTCTATTACACCTCGTATTCTAGAGAGTCGTTTTCCTTAGAAAAATTCCCAAAGGCTTCTCTATTACATCTTGTATTTTAGAGAGTTGTTTTCCTTAGAAAAATTTACACCCTGTATTCTAGAGAGTCGTTTTCCTCATAAGAATTTCTAAAGGCTTCTCTAGACTTTGTATTTTAGAGAGTTGTACTTTGTATTTTAGAGAGTTGTTTTGTTAAAGGGAAAAAAATTATTTAGTTTTATTATTTTTATTATTATTATTTAATTTTAAAGTTACAATTATATATGGTTTATGTGATTTTTTGGTTTGTGAGACAAGGGACTTACCTGATTACTAAAGCTACAAAGGCATTCAATACTTTACTCATTAATTCTGAACTTGTAACTTCTTAGAAAAAAATACATACTCTTAATCATTAAACCCACTCAAAATATATAATATTTTTTTAGTATTTTTTTTAACATGTTTCATTTATTTAATTATATATGGATTATAATTATTCAAATTTATATATATATATTCTTTAATTATTAATTTTGTAGAAGACTACTCCAACCGTCGAGTTAAACTGAGTGAGTTCATTATGGAATTAAAAAAATATGTTTTGTTTATATTTTTTTAACGAATCTAAATAAAATGGAAGTAAATTAATACTTTGAAACTAAAAAAAAATAGATATCTGTCTTTTTATTAGAAATATTTTTAGAAATATTTGATATATTTTATCCAATAAATTATTAATACATAATATAAGAAATTAATAGCATTTTTAAATAAAAAAATCTATTTTTTCATTATTATATTAATTTTGATATTTTAATGTTAATATTAGAGTATAAGTTAAATGTTTATATGGGTGTATGGTTTAACTATCAAAATAATGGAATGACTGTTTAAAAAATGATACACATGTAAATATTCGTGCAAGATTCTTTCTTCCACAACAAAAAAAATTAGTTTTATTTTGTATTAATAAATTTGGTTTAAGGAATTGGTGCAAAATTCGAAGGTTTTAACATAATCAAATTTGATTTTAAATATTTAAAGGGCAATCTCTAATCATACATGAACATTTTTTGAAATAGTAGTGGAATGAAAAAGTTATAAGAAAAACATTAATAACTTATTACACACCAAATATAATAATATTTTTGGTACGTTGAAGAATAAGAAATATATATTAAGAAATACATACGTTATAAGAAAAACACTATAGAAGAAGAAAGTTAACAACTTATTATATAGATAAATACAAATATTATAATGTTTTTTTAAATGTTGAGGAAAAAAATATAGGAAAACATTCTCATAGACAAAACATAATGTTTTGTTGGAAATATTGAAGAATAGAAAATTGTATGGAAAAGACACAACATAATAATTGAGGAATAAAAATGTAGGAAAACCATGTTTATTTTAATGTATATGACTTATTTCACAAGTGTATACATATATATATATATATATATATATATATATATATATATATATTATATATATATATATATGATTTAGTTAGAAACTAAATTAATGTATGAAACATTATTGTTGGTGGAATTAAGTCATAAACTAACTTTATGTGTGGCGTCTCCTTATTTGTGGGACAAGGAACCACCCCCTTGCACAAGAATTTGATGGCTTAAGTATACCAAGGTGTATATACCCCACCCTATCTAGATTCAAACTTATAACTTCTTAAGAGGAAACACATATTCTTATTGCTAAGCCCACTCCAAGTTCTAATCTATAAAAATGTAATAGCCCCTCGTTGATTTTCCATGTAAAAAATATAAGACCAAGGTCATGGGACACATATTCCAAGCTTAATGGTGAATAAAACATACTAGTGGGTGTCACTTTCGGTTTATTACGTCTATGGAAATTGGCAAAGGAAAAGTGACATTAATTGACATTTTATTTATGAAATAAAGGAAAATAGGAGAAAAGGAAAGTGAAAAGTCACAAATTTTCATGAGAAGGAAATTGAAGGAAAAATGAAAGAAAATGAAGAAAATAGAGGCCTCAATGATAAAAATGCATATGAGGACCATTTCATGGCTTCTGACAGTTTTGTGAGCCTTTTGACAGTTCAGTTTTAGATTTCTCTTCTATTCACTCATTCACTCATACTCTTGCATGCTTAGAGTATTCTTGGAGAATTCTTGGAACACTTTGGCATACATTAGATTTGTAGAAAGAAGGAAAAGGAAAAGAAGAAAAGCATAAGGGAATAAGTTGAGAAAAACTACAACTGATTTCTTTGCAGGTAACGTGTTGCATGTGTGGTTTCCTTGTTGATTTCCAAAAGCATGGTACATGCATGTGATTTTCTGGTTATGTGTTGTCATTAGCATGGAAATTCTCCTAGGTTGATAGTGGTTTTAGCCTTGCCTTGCCATTTCCTAGATAACCATGGTGTTGTGGGTTTTAGATAAAAATCAAACTTTGAATTAAAAGAAGGAGTTGCAGCTCACAGGTGTGTACATCACCTGGAGACTGCACTCAAACAAAGAGGAGGCTCTCTCTCTTGTTTACTCAGTCTGAATACACAAATGAATATTACATATTAAATACATGACTAGAAAATAGGTAGTTGTAAACAACCTCCTAAATTCTAGGAACTACTCCTAAACTAAGAAGATGTGTTACAACCACATAACCATTTCTCCATTATTTATAACTCCCCCCCTTAATGGAGAAAGGGTTATTATGCACACCTAACGTCCCTCTAAATAACTCAAACTTTACTCGCCCTAGAGGCTTAGTAAAGATATCAACTAAATTATCACAAGTATTACAATAATCCACACAGATTTCCTTAGACTGTATCTTTTCTCGTACAAAGTGAAACTGAGCATCAATGTGTTTAGTATTCTTATGGAAAACTGGATTGTATGCAATCTTTATTGTGCTCTGGTTGTCAGTTTTGATGCTAGTTGCTTCTCTTTGTCCTTCGCCTACATTGCTGAGCAATCTCCTCAACTAGATGGCTTCGCATGTAGCTGCACACAATGCCTTGTACTCGGCTTCACATGATGATAATGCTACAGTGCTTTGCTTTCTACTACTAAATGAATATCTTGTGATGGATCTACGATCATCCAGGTTGCCTGCCCAATCTGAATCTGAATAACCTGCTAAAGTAATATCAGAAATGTCAGTGTATAAAAGACCATAATTACAAGTACCAATAAGGTACCTCAACACACATTTTGCTGCATTCCTGTGACTGTCAAGTGGTCTGGACATAAACTGGCTCAGCACACTAACAGAGTATGCCAGATCAGGCCCATTTGTCGTGAGATAGATCAGATTTCTGACTAGCTGTCTGTACAAAGTGGCATCCACTTGTTTTGTGCCATCGTCACTGCTTAGCTTGAGGTTCTGTTGCAATGGTGTTGTTGATGTTTTACACTATTCCATTCTGAATCTTTTCAACAAGGTTCTGGCATACTTTCCTTGGGTTAGAAGAGTTTGACCAAAATCTTTCCACACCTCCAATCCTAGGTAGTAATGAAGATCACCAAGGTCTTTCATTTCAAATACCTGTGACATTTGCTTCTTGATTTCTTTGATCAAATTATTTTCATTCCCTGTTATTATCATGTCATCCACATTCAAATAAATCAAAATGATTTACCTCTATTTATTTATCTTGGTATACAGGTTTGGATCGTTGAGGCTCCTATGAAAACTATGCTGAATAAAAAATGAATCAATTTTGTCATACCATGACCTGGGTGCTTTCTTCAAACCATAAAGTGCCTTATGTAGTTTACACACTAAATCCTCCTACCCCTTTTTCACAAAACCAGGAGGCTGTACTAAATATATTTCTTCTTTTAATTCTCCATTTAGAAATGCAGATTTAACATCTAACTGGGGCAGCTTCCATTTATGTTTTGTTGCTAAACAGATTAGCATTCTAATTGTATTAAGTTTAGCTACAGGGGCAAAGGTGTCATCGAAATCAATTCCTTCTTGTTGTGAATAACCCTTTGCTACCAGTCTAGCTTTGAATTTTTCTACACTCCCATCTGCATTTATCTTAGGTTTATACAACCACTTACAACCTATAGGGGTTTTTCCTTCTGGCAACTCAACTAAGTCCCAAGTATGGTTTCTATATATTGATTCCATTTCTTCATGCATTGCAGCCCTCCATTCATCGGATTTACTTGCTTCTTCATAGTTTGAGGGTTCTACAATATTGAAAATTTTGGACATTAAAGCATAGTCTCTGAATTTTGTAGGTAGTCTAGTCTTCCTACCTGATCTTCTAGGTAGAGGACTTACCTCAACTCTATGTATTTTAGCACTCTCTGGGCCTACACCATCACTTATTACACTATCTGCTGCTACTTCTTCTTGTTTCTGCTCCTGCTCTTCTTCTTCTTCACTGTTCAATTCTATCAAGAATGGAATGTGGCTGTCATTGTTAGAGTCTTCCTTTCCATCCTTTGTCTTTTCATGAAAAATGACATCTCTTCTTACAAAAACTTTATGAGTCACATGATTATATAACTTGTATGCCTTATACTATGTGCCATATCCTACAAATATACATTTCAAGGCTTTGGGGCCTAGCTTTTTCCTATCTGCTTTTGGTATATGAGCAAAAGCTTTAGATCTGAATATTCTTAAATGATCGACTGTTGGTTTGAGTCCAAACAATGCTTCAAAGGGGGTTTTGAAGCCTAGGCATTTGGTGGGACTCCTATTCTTCAAATAAACAGCAGTATTAATGGCTTCTGCCCAAAGACCATTAGAAATACCCTTACCTTGAAGCATACTTCTCACGCACTCCACAAGGGTCTTGTTCTTGCATTCTGCTACTCCATTCTGCTGTGGAGTGTGTGGCACTGTGAATTGCTGTATAATCCCATGCTGCTTGTAGAAGTTCATGAACTCACCTAACCTATATTCTCCCCCTTGATCCGAGCGGAGAATCTTTATCTTCTTTCCTGTTTGGTTCTCTATCATAGATTTGAATTCTCTAAAGTATCGGAAAGCTTGACTCTTTTTGCTTAAAAAATATACCCAAGAGAACCTAGTGCAGTCATCTGTAAACAGTAGAAAGTAGTATGCACCTCCTGAAGACCTAGTCTCCATAGGTCCACAAATATCTGTATGCACTAGTTCTAGGATGTCTCTTTCTTTTATGTTAACATGCAAAGGGAATTCATCTCTATGCATCTTCCCTAATGCACATCCATCACATTCCAGTTTGATATTATGTAAAGCAGGAAGACCATCTACCATACCTTTCTTTTTGAGTAAGATGAGATCTTGTAAATTGAGATGTTCAAATCTCTAATGCCAGATATTTTCAGCTGTTGATGTTGCTACAACCATCACTTGTTGTGGCATGCTCCTTGCATCCAGTCTGTACAAATTCCCCACGTGTACTCTTGTTGCAACTGTCTCCAATTGGATATCCTAAATGACACATCCATTCCTGAAGAATTGCACCTGTATGTCTTGGTCTGTTATCATAGAGACAGAGATCAAATTCTTTTTAATTCCTGGAACATATAAAACATTTTTGAGATGTTTGATGTTGCCACTAGGTAGCTTCACAGGAATATCCCCACAACCTTTCATCTCATACCCACTGTCATCTCCTAAGTAAATTTTTGATCCACATGCAAACTCTTCAAGAAACTCAAAACAATCTTTCTTACCGGTCATATGCAAGGATGTGCCAGAATCGACATACCATATATTATCCTCATCTCCTTTTGATGTTGAAAGTGCACAGTCGACTGTGAATAATCAAAGATCATGGCTATGGTCATCCTCTTCTCTAGCAAAACACCCCTGATGTTTCCTCTGTTTGAATTTTCTTTCATCCGCCTGCCTCTTATAGCATTCTTTAATCTGGTGACCAAGCTTCCCACAGTAAAAAAATCTCTTAACATAATTATCAGTCATACCTATGAATTATTTCTTTTGAAAAGAGTTGGCCCCTTTCTGCTGCTACTACGATTGTTGATGTTGATGTTGGTGCTGGTGCTGCTTTCCTCTGTACTGTCGCCTCTTCACCATCAGAGCTAAGTCATTGCTCTGAGTTTTCAGATTCTGTCTTCGTTCCTCCTCCTGGAGCAGAATCACTGTCAGGTCATCAAACGAGGGGGATTTCTCTCTCGCTGACAACCCTGAGATGAATGTCTGATATTCATCGCTCATTATGTTCAGTGTAAGTGTCCAGATCTGAATCTGATACCTTCTCTCCAATGGCTCCCAATTTGTCTCTCAGATCCTTGACTCTGGCCATGAATCCACCAATGGATTCATTCTCATCCATCTTTAATGCAAACAATTTTCCCTTGAGTGTCAAAACACGATTTGTGTTCTGTGTCTTGTACAGATTCTTGATTGTGGTCCATATATCCGCGACCGACTTGCAATCTCTGATATCGGGGATAATGTTGTCTTTGATAGACATCTTCAGTATGACTTTCGCCTTTGTTTCTCTCTTATCCCAATCTTGTTCTTGGGCCGGTGTTCCAATTCTCTACTCATTTCCCAAGATGATCAACCATGCATTCGCACTCTCCAACAAAGTTTTCATTTTGAACTTCCAGTTAGAGAAGTTCGTTCCATCGAGCTTGCCAGACTCGTGGAGGTATGATTCCAAACTTTCGTTCATTTTTTGCCCAACTGAACACTCCAATTGGCCACCATCGGGCAAGTCTGATTTGCTGGCAATGAGCAGATTAGGAACTTCACTGTGCCACCACCGGGCAATTCCGATCTGCTGCCACCGAATAGATCAACAAACAAGCTCCAACACGCCACCACTGGGCAAATGTTGTAGATCTAACCCGGAATATTATAGATCTAATAAGAAAGTATAAGATAATGCAAATAAACCCAAGAAATAGATAGAAATGAATCTTTATTGATCAAACCCTTAAGGTAGGGCAACACCATACATTCACTCCTTAAGGAAGGAGAACACTCCACAACCCATTCATACAAGAATACTTCTCTTCATCTTCATCTTCTTCTCTCCATGTGGAGTCTCTAGCCTCTATATAGGCCTCATACATACCATACCATGCATCAATACCATGGTTTACTCATACCATCAACTAATACCATGGGCCCATTACATTATTATTAACTACTTGTGGTCCCTTATATGACATGGGTTAACCACCTTATTTATTACTATGGCCCATCCCATTATTATATTATTACCTTGGGTACCTCCCTCGGTACTCCATATTAACCCCCCTAGGTACATAACATTCCACCCCCCTTAACATGTTTCGTCCCCGAAACATGAGAAGAACACACATAATAAGATCTACTCAAAAGAGTAGTCCACTGATACCAAACACGTGCATCTAGCCATCCAAGAGAAAGGTGAACCCTCGATCTCACTGGTGCCTCGCTCGCTTGAGATGGAAGTTGACTGTGGCAGCTCTTCTGTGTTGAGGTGTAGTAGGTGGATCGTCTCTCCTTTGTATCCTTCATGTGACTCTTTGGTTGCCATCTTGACGGTTGTATTGCGGGGTGATGTGGGTGATGATATGTTGAAGTTTTAACCCACGAAGTCTTTTGCTTGACTTCACCTGACTGTAGGGCCTGTTGTGGTGTCTTCTTTTTCAATATAACTTCAGCCACTGAACCCTTATCAGATGTGTCAGCACCTGTTACCTTTTCGGCTTCAGCCTCTGTTTGTGTTTGACTATCGACCATAAACTGCTCGTCATCTGATATGTCAGTCCCTGTAACATCTTCTGCTTCAACCTCCTTGGACTCTACCTGCTTATTAATGGAAATATCCTGTAATGTAATTTTCTTCTTTTTATACCAGAGCTTCAGGAATTTCTTCTGCACATTAATATTTATAGTACCTACTAAGTCCATCCAAGGGTATCCCAAAACAACATCCATGTTATCCATATCTGAAGCACAAAAATCACCATGAAACACATATTTATCCATAGAAATCTTCAAATCCTTGTACACTTGAACATCCTCATTATCAACCTGTGTATGTTCAATTTGTTTTGTTGGGACTTGCAATTTCTTTGCCAAGTTGACATTTATAAGATTTTGTTTGCAACTCGGATTGATAGACACAATGATTTTCTCCTTCTGAATCAATCCTTGAACCTCCAATAAGGAGATACCAGCAGAAACTAACCCTTTAGGTTCCTTGGTTTCCTTCTTTCCTGTAAAAATGTCTATCTGTGTGTGCTTATCCACAAGATTTGATTTACAGTCAAAGCGCTCTATAAGAGCTTTGGCAAATTGGGCCCAACTCGCAAAAGGTGCATTGCGACGCTGATGCCATAACGCCCATTGCCATCGTTCACTGTCCAAGTACTGGGTCCCCTCCCTAAGCTTAGTCCAATCATCTAGGATATGATTCAATCTGAAATACTGTTCCATTTGTGCTAGCCATTTTGACGTGTGAGAACCGTCAAATTTATACAACTCCCTCGAATTACGATCTAGGCCCGCCATCACATAAATATTGGTGAAAAATTTAAATGGTCACAGATCCGTCAATATTGCTCAGAATCTCTATTGTAGCCTGTTTTTAGAAATGGAACAACCACTCTGCATCTTCCCATGTGATAGAAATCTTGATCCAGACACTTGAAATTTCAGATCTGCGCTACTACTCTCCCGCCGTCACCCAAAATTTCTGCAAAAAGAGCTGATTTTAATTCAACGATATCTCCCTCATCCGGACTCCGATTCGACTGATTTTTTTTTGAAATCATGTGTTTTTTCACAAAGATTCCAGATCTGCAATGAGATCTTGTAGATCATGCACCAAGACGTCTATATCTGCGCTGCAAATTCGCTGCCCCGAAAAATTGTCTCCAACCCTACTGATTTTTAGATCAGCAATATCTCCTTCATCCGGACTCTGATTTGACCGATTTTTTTTTTTGAAATTGGCTATTTTTTCACAAGGAATATAGATCTGCAATTAGATTTTGTAGATCTTGAACCAAAATGTAGAGATCTGATCTGTAAACTCGCCGCCCTTGAAATCCTGCAAAAAGAAAAAAAAAAAAAAATTCCACTTTTGTGCCCAAGAAAGTGCTCTGATACCACTTGTTGTAGCTCTGATACCACTTGTTGTATATCTAAACCGGAAATGTTATGATAATAGAAATAACCCAAGAATAAAAAGATAGAAATAGATAGAAATGCTTCTTTATTATCAAACCCTTAAGGTAGGGCAACACCATACATTCACTCCTTAAGGAAGGAGAATACTCCACAAGCCATATGCTTGTGCATACAAGAATACTTCTCTTCATATCTCTCCATGTGGAGTCTCTAGCCTCTATATAGGCCTCATACATACAATACCATGCATCATTACCATGGTTTCCTCATACCATCAACTAATACCATGGGCCCCTTACATTATTATTAACTACTTGTGGTCCCTTACATGACATGGGTTAACCACCTTATTTATTACTATGGCCCATCCCATTATTACATTATTACCTTGGGTACCTCCCTCGGTACCCCATATTACCCCCCAGGTATATAACATCTTGCAAGACAGTTCGAAATGAAGGACTTGGGGCTCATGCACTACTTTCTGGGCATGGAAGTATGGCAAGGTGATGAGGAACTTTTTATCTCTTAGGGAAAGTATGCCAACAAGATACTAAAAAGTTCCACATGAAGAGCAATAAACCCATGGAGACTCCTCTAGTAGATAACTTGAGGAAGGAGGATGCTACTTGAGGTGAAGTAGTGGAAGCTACTATTTACAGGAAACTTGTGGGTTATGTCTTATTTGGTGAACACACGACTGAACATGTGTTATGTAGTTAACCAAATTAGTCAAGCGATTGTTAAGCCAACCACGCTGTATTGGCAGTCAAGCATGTGTTGAGATACCTTAGAGGTACTACTCAGTATGGTTTATGGTACAAACAGATAGAGGGAGTGAAGCTTCAAAGCTTCACCGATGCAAATTGGGTAGGCAGTACATACAATAGGAAGAGCACATTAGGAGGGATCTTCAGTATTGGGCTAGCAACTGTTTCTTGGTACAACAGGAACCAAAGATCAAATGCACTCAGTTCAGCAGAGGCATAGTACATGGCTACTAGTCAAGCAACTTGTGAGGCTATATAGATGAGGAAGATTCTAGTTGGTTTGTTTGGTTAGTGGATGGATCCAACTATGATTCAATGTGACAGTTAGAGTCGTATCAAACTCTACGAAAATCCAATTTTTCATGATGGGTCCAAGCATATTGATATCTGGTATCATCATCTTCGAGATTGTGCGCATAGGAGAATTATGTTGTTGGAGTACGTTCCCACAGAGGAGCAAGATGTAGATATTTTGGCAAAGGCATTGTCAAGATGAAAATGTGAGTTTCACAGAGATAGGATCGGGGCAGTTGATAATCCCTTTCTTTTTGAGAGGGAATGTTAAAAATAGCAACAAGAAATTCTAATAATTTGTCCTTGAATTAAATTGTAATTCTACTCTCATAGCAACTTGTAATAGTTAATTAAGTTAAATTGACTTAATTGACTTAAGAAATTCGAATTGGAAGTCTATCTAGAGCCATGTAGACTGATCCCTAAATTTTAGGCACCCAGGTTGAGTTCTTTTGAGTTGTATTTAGATAACTCAATCTAACCGAGTTATAGTATGTTAAAATAGTTCTAACTGTTGGAGGAACTAGTAGAGGTCTAGTAGTGGAGTAGTGCACTAGTTCAACACTAGTACCACACCAATTAACCGAATATTCACTCGCAAATAATTCATGCATGTCAGTTCAGAGGAAGACCCAGTTGAGACTAGAGTTTAGGGACATTGTACAATCAATTGTATAATTTTCCGAGTTGTATAGATGGTGCATGCAATTAGTTTAGGACCTATGTTTGGATTGCACAATTATTGAGAGTAGATTTCTCAATTAAATATGGGTTGATTCCTCTAGGAATTGTGCAAGGAAGTAGGGGCTTGGTAGGCAACATAATTGGTTAAGTGTTGGCTTGAGCTAGCTTGTGAGGCAGAGAGTTAGATTGTACTAGTGCAGGAATTGTTTAGGATGAACAAGGATTGTATTTTCTTCTCAGATATTCTAGTTAATGCAATATAAATAGTCGAGGTTTTTAGCAGTTACTTTCCCTAGAGAAATATTGTGTTATATGCAATTGATATTCTTCGTCTTTCTGCTTATTGTTTTCATCGATCATTTCTAGTTTCTGCTGAGAAGAGTAGAGTAGATTCTTGTCTTGTGTTTTAGCAAATCACATAAGTTGTTGAATCTACAATAAAAATCTACAAGTTTATTGGATGGTTTCCCTACTACCTCAATAATGAGTAAGAGAGAATTGGGTGGATAGGATCCATAACTTGACAACAACATCATCATTCCTTATAAGACTTTAGTTCTTATTGGAGCAATCCATCATAAACCATGGAACTATTAGGAAAGATTGTTGTGATAAAGTTAAATGGTGGTACCATGGAACTATTAGGAAAGATTGTTGTGATAAAGTTAAATGGTGGTTTGGGAATAACCATAGGTTGTTTTCTCCCAAGTGGATTGAAGAGTATTTTCATGACTTGGTGTGTTCAATTGCATTTATAATTGATAGGTAAGGTAGTTTCTAAGCTTGGTGATTAGAGCTAAGATGCCTAACCTTGTTTTTACTTCTTCTCCCACATTTTCCCTCCCTTGTCCATCTCCTAAATTTTTCTCTTGCATATTGTGAGATATAACATTATGAAGGTGATGCGAAATTATGTATAGAAATTAAGGCAATTAGAGTTCAAATATCACAAGGTGCTTGTCCATCTTGTTTTAATCCAATTATTACCTCAAATTATTTTCTCTAAGAAGTGTAAGTGTTTCTATTTAATAGCAAGCAATACAACATTAATAGATTTTGTACATCAAATATTTGATAAAATACTTTTGTACATCAAATATTTGATGAAAAATTTACACACAAAATATAAAAAGTGACTCTTAAACTGTTTTACCAAAGTCAAAAACACATCAATTGAAAACTACATATTACTTCAATAATTGAAAACTACATCTTACTTCAATAAATAATTCATAGTTATATTCTTTCTAATAACCAGCTACAATCCTTTCCACTATATGTAAGTTTTACATCTTTATAATAATGCACATACAAATTATTAATAAAACAGAAAAGTAAACAACAATATTCACATACGTTACTTCGATATTTACTGTTGAGATCTTGCTGTTATATAATATATTTTAAAAATAACTAAAAAAATAAATATTTTTGTTATTAAAGATTTAAAGTTAATAAACTACTTTAGCTTAATCTCAATAAAAGGTAAAAAAAAAAAAGTAAGCTTAATAAAGTACTTTGATCATCTGATTACATATATTTTCTTAACCCAACTTTTTAAAACTCTAATTTATGCAGCAGCAAGTACAAATCTTGTTCGGAGAGGCATGCCAATCCATGCAACAGAGTTGTCTTTATTTGTATTACACAGCCTGCAGATGCAATTCCGCCGTGTCGGTCTCTCCGACTGTTAATTTTTTAAAGAATAGGCTGCCCTCATTCCTCATATGCACAGACATATAAACATATTCTGTATCCATGAAATAACCATTTGATTGCTTCATCCTTAAACTATACATTGAACTGAAAATCATTCCATATGGATTTATGAAATGCATTCATCCATCCATCATTCACATTTTTTCGACGTTGGTGAATTGTTAGGGGAAGTAGTGAAGGAAGGGAGCGTGGAGAAGACTCGAGAAATTCCAGGTACACTCCTTCTGCGTGAATTATAAGCCTTCATCCCAGAGAATATGGGCGATGATTGCTTGAAGATGAGAAAGACCAGGGCTTGCACAATAATGAAGATGAGAAGATATTGCCACCATGCCAGATGGTGAGAACGCTCCAGTACTGCTGTTACCATTTCAACCTGCAACGCTGATTCCTTCATATCTACTGAAGTAATCAATCGATTCCAATCCTTATGATCTGATACTGCCAAATTATGCCTCATATGCCTCAACTTCTCCTGAATGTTGAATATAGTTACACTGCAATTCGTGTTTTATAATTTTCGCTTACGATAAGATAATCGACATGGTTGTCCAAAGCTGCACGCAACGTTAAAGTCGGCGGGTATCCGCCTCCACACTTTTAGTGTCATCACGCGGAACCTGACAAAGTTTTGCTTGCTCCACTGAAAGTATCTCAGAGTCGTGTGGTATCAACTTCCTTTATCCCAGACTTTATTTCTCTGTTTACCCATTGTTAATGGATAGCAATGCTTACGTGGCCTCACAGCGTTGCCCACGTTTATCTGTAGAAGTGTGAGGGTTGTATTTCAACGGAGTTATCTTCCACTTTTCTTTCTTTTCTGGATACATCTCCATTCTTGATGTTGAAAAAAATTAGGTATCGCTTTCAAAGAACAGGAAAACCTAAAAGAGTCGGCAAAGTTTCAGTGGGACTTTTTCATAAACGTTTAAAGTAAATTAACTAATTATTAATTCTATTAAAGTTTGGTAAACTTGATGTTGATTATTATTATATTGGCAGAAGGTAGGGTATATTGTGATTAGTTTGGTAAATTTAGTTTAGTTTTCAATAAAATCAAAATTTTTAAAATTTTATTATACTTGTAAAGATATTTTTCAAATTTTAAAAAATATATATTTCGATTTTGATAATCAATTGAGTACATTAATATGACTAATTTTATAGAATTTGAAATTCATAGGTCAAAAATAAAAAAATTACTTAAAAAATCTTAACCTAACGTCTAAAATATTAATTACAATATTAATATGATGTGTGCACTGTATATCTGTAACACCTGTCCAAAATATTAATTACAATATTAATATGATGCGTGCACTGGATACCTCTAAAATATTAATTACAATATTAATATGATGTGTGCACTGTATATGTGTAACACCTGTCCAAAATATTAATTACAATATACCTCTAATCATTATGTGGCACAAATTTTTCTACCAAAACTTTATTTTATCTTTATTTTATTTTACTATTAATATTGTACCAAATTTTTTAATTAACAACAAACTCGTAAACTTATTATTTTGAACAGGTAATCATGTAACTACTTATCGATGAAATTAAATTTCAACCAGTGTTACATAGTAGCTACTCTCCATGGCTTAATTTAAATAGAGCTAATTAAAGTAAAAAATAATAAATAAGAAAGTTGGTTCAAGATGAGAGATCAATATAAACAATATTTATTTTTTAATAAATTTATATATAATTTTAAATAATATATATTTGGTATATTGGTTTGTTTGAGAGAGATTAGATTAATTTTAATTGTTTTATAAATTTCACATATTTTTAGCGAATATAAAATTGTATAATGCAATAAGCACATATTTTTTTCTGCCTCTATCAACAATAAATGCTCTTGTAAACTGATGCTCTTCTAACACCTATGAGTCTTGTTCAATCAATTTTAAACCAATACACTTTTTGGGAAATTTAACCCTCGAAAATTAAGATTTTGTTAATTTTTTTTGGTCCACCTAATGTATTATAGAGTCTCATTAATGATCTTGAAAATTAGATCCAATATCTATAAACAATGTAACTAACCACAATATTACGTTAATTACAACAATCAAAATATTATGTTAATTACAATAATCCATAAATCTTCCATTGATCCATTCTTCATAGTTTGTTGTACTTTCATTTTCTTATTATCCTTATTTCCCTTTGTTTCTTTTCAACTTGAAAATTGCACCAAGAGAATCTCGATTTTCTCCATTCCATTTTCTTATTATCCTTATTTCCCTTTGTTTCTTTTCAAGTTAAAAATTGCACCAAGAGAATCTGGATTTTCTCCATTCCATGTACGTAGAGAGACACAAAAGTTGAATGCTATAAGTCTTCTCACTTAATAATTTTTCGTAGAAGTCATTCAAACCATAACGTACTATGCATGATATTGAAATAGATATTTTTCAATCTTTTAAATAGAATTAATTAAGCTTGTAGTTAAAATTAAAATTAACATATTTTTTAGTTAAGAATATAAGAATTTTGATTAATAATAATAGATATAAAGTGAAATGATTAAAAATTTTTTAAATTAAATATTTGTTTTCGAACATTTATTTTTTAAATTAAATATTTGTTTTCGAACATTTATTTTTTAAACCTTCTTATGTCTTTTTTTGCATATATAGGTTTGCAAATGATCTAAATATATTTGTTTTCAATTTTAAAAAGATAAAGAAGGAAAAACAAATTCAGATTATTTTTAGCAACAAAGAGAGAAAAATATAGATAACATTATCTTAAATCATTAACGTGTTTTTGAAGTAAATATTCAAAAATGACCTGATATGTTTTTGGAGTGAACATTCAAAAATTACGGCGATGAAGTATTTTTGGAAAAAACATAAAAAAAAAATTACACAATGAAACGAGATAAAACATTAAAAAAAAAACTGTGTACTTTCTTCTTAAGAAAATAAACATAAACGGAGTAAAAAAAGCAGTCCATGTATCTTGAAGATTTGTTATTTTTTTTTTAAAGAAATCCGTGAAGCAAATTTTCCGGGATGTGAGTCATAGGTATCTATTTTATACTTATTTTTCTCCCAAATTCAGTACAACGAATGTGATTGTGATTGCATGACGACTATTATAAAGTAGCAAGTTCAGTACCCGACATGATTGTGATTGCAGTACGGCTACTATAAATTAGCAAAAGTTATCATTACGAAATGACAAGTGCAAGAAAGAAATTAAAAGAAAAAGCAGTAGTCTATAACGCGATTTTTTGAAAACTTTTCCGTCGGATTTTTCCGGTCAAAATCCGGCAGCAATTCATTGGAATCCCAAGTTTGATAGCTAGTTTCTGCACAATCAATGGCTCCCAGGGGTTTTCCAGGGCGCTGAGAATCCCAAATATTGCAGTTAAAAAACCATTTTAACTGCTAAAAATCAGATTTAACCTCATTTCTTCCGCCGGATTCCGTCACTGGAATCTCCAAAAAGTCGCATTATAGACAACTCCAAAGAAAAATAATTTTTAAACAACCTATCATATGAATCCGGGCTAATTAAATTAAACATTAAATAATAAATATGTTAAAATAATATAACATATAAAGATAAATAAATAATAATTAAATAATAACTTTCAAAAACTATACTTAAAAAATTGGAAAAGATATTAATATTTAATTAAATTAATGTCGAACCTTGGGCTCCCAGTTCAATACATGTTGGAGATAACTTAGGGATAAAAAGGCAACATAGTATCATAATGGACTCTCGTGACTGGATTAGATTGCACACTTCTTATTTTTATTATTTTTATTGAAATGTGGAGGCGAAATTTAAAAGAATATTAAATTACATAAAATTACTTGTTAGAGAAGTTTATTGAAATAGTTGAATTCTTAAATAATATTTTAATTGTATATATGTTTTATTTGAAGATAATTTTTTTGAAAAGGAGAAATTATAAAGTTGTCAAAAAAATTTAATTTTTAAAATACGTATATTATTGAGTATATATGAAAGTTACTATTTCTTATTTTAATTCTTATGTACTCAATATTAATTTTTCATTTTTTTTTTTTTTAATTTATGCATTTAGGTTAAATTTATGTGTATTATAAAAAAAATATAAATATATAAATACGTTTTTTTCCTAATTAAATAAGAAATTAAAAGTTAGTATTTTTATTTTTATTTTAAATTTATATACAATTATATTTTAATTTTATAATTAATTATTTTTATATTAATATAAAAAAGTAATTTCATAAAAAATAAATTATTTAAATAATATTAAAAACTAAATTTTTATAATTAATTATTAACCTGTATCAAAATCTAATTTAAAATATATATATTTCTAATTGGTATTATATAATTAGTTATCATATAGAAAGTTGTTATTACAAATGAATGTAATCTCTTTTATTATATTTTTCAATCTCTTTTATTATATTTTTCAGAAAGTATTTTTAATATAATAAAGATCCATTATATTATGAAGTACTCAATCACTTATTAAGTTGGTTGATTAAATTCACTTTTTGATATTTCTAATGCAATAAGAAAATATCTTTTATGTTATTTTGATTACAATTCCCTCCTAGATATAAGACAAAATTGATTGAAAAATGTAGTTCTAAAAGAGCCAAAATATCCAATAATTCAACTAAACTTTATCTATTTATTTATTATTATAGATATCCCATATACATCCATATTAAATCATAATTTAAAAATATTTGTTACAATACCAACCCTCAAACTTTTAAGCTCATAAAAATCAAAATGATTTATGATTGATTATTAAAAAATTTCAAATATATAAATTAAATTTTAAAGCAAATCAAACAATTCTTTACCTTTTTAAAAATTCCAACCAACCAAATTTAATTTTAATTAAACATTATTATATGTGTGAACTAGTCGAATGGGTAACTAGAAACAACTCTTAAATTACAAGTAATCAATAGAATACAAACAATATCTTTCCTCAAGGCATCCAATATCCTTATGAAACCAATAAAATTAATAATAATATTTTTTTCCTATTTATAACCTAATCTTATATATATATATATAAATATATATATATTAAATAATAAAATAAAAATTATATATATATATAAATATTTATTTTTTTATTTTTGCATAAAAAACAAGTACGGTTGCATATTGCACTTTGTTTTATTTTGCCTTATTTATTAATAAATAAATGCATATAAAATTTTAATATAGAAAAAATGGGTTATTTTTAGTGAATTTTTTTGGAAATTTTGAAGTGTTGGGCTTTATCATTCATCAAAAAGTGACACATCATTTATCCATTTTTCCATTCATCCATTTTGTGTTTAAGCTTTTTATTCTTTTTGGTTCTTTTTAAAACGTTGATGAGACTACTTGCAAATCGATTTCAAACACTAGAAAAAAATATAGAAAATTAATAATATAAAACTCTAATAATATAAAAGACTTTTATCAGCAGAGATACTGGCCAAACAAGTTAAAGTTTATTAAGATCACATTTATTTTCTTAATACCTCTTTATGTTTTTGGTTTTGGTAGGGGGAGTGCACACTTGGAGTTTTGTTGTTGGACTGTATTCGCAGCTCGCCAATTACACTGTTGTGTAATCTAGAATTTTTCTTCTTTTCAAAATCAGTGTTTCTAAAAAGAATTATATGTTCCAGAGTGCAGCAGACTTTCGCATTTGACCTATTCGTTTCTGACGAGAGCATATCATGTTTTTTTATACTGTGCAGATTTGAGCAGGTTTATATGTCCACATGCTCCAGAGAACAAGATGTCAAACTCACTTCTGGGCAGAAGCATGTTGAAAATATAAAAAACATGAACTTGTTTATGGAATAAGGGGCAGGTTATTGTGTTCAAAGGCACGCGTTAAATTTGTTTCATTTACTAAAATGGATGTTAATCAGTTGTGATGGATGGATGGTTTTCCTGTGCATGGACAACACAATTGGATTAAAATGTCGTTATCTGCTCTGATGGGTTATTGTGTGCCATGAGTGGTTGATAGGAAGCTTCCTTAACGGTGTTTTTCATTTTTGAATTAAGATTTATAATAGTGGTTTTTAAGTGTGAAGTTTTGGAAAAAAATTTGGTTTATTTTTAGATTTAATTTAGCTAGAATTAAGTAAGGATTTATTCAAATCACAAGTATGACAAGTGATTTTTTCACAATCAAAGTACTTTAGGGGTTTTTGAAGGTGTTGAATCCATATATGTAGTCAAAAAATCAGTTTAAACAACACAAATCAAGATTTGGTCACAAATGGTTTTGCCTAAAAATCCACAGGAAACTCCAAAAAGTCACAAATAAAGACTACTTCTATATAATATTTCAAGTTATTCACAGTCAAATCTTTTCAACCCGTCTTTATTACTTTTATTTATATTTACTTCTATTTGAAAAGTCATTATTATTATTTTTTAATTCTAGTATTTGCTTACTTCTTAGCAAATCAAATATACTAAATAATGATAAGATTAGATTTTTAACCATTATAATAAGCAAAAATAAATTAAATCAAAGTCTCAAAATTATACATACACCAAATTTATGACTTTCAAAATAGTTTTTCATTCATTAGGCTCCCTTACTAGGACAATGACCCATTGAGGAAAATATATACAAAAAGAATATGCAATTGATTTAACTAATCAAGCTTTCCTTTGATCTACTTGACTGGCATTTATGCCCCTTGCTATCCCTTGCACCTTCCTCAAAACTAACAAACTTGAATGTAAGTCCTTCCCCACCCAATCACTAATATCTCACTCTCACTAAATATTGTGCTCAAGATGTCTTGTGTTTCTTCTCCCTTAGCCTAGCCTTCCTTTTATAACATTGAATTATTGACCGAATCCACAATGCTAATATCCAAAGTGATTAACATCGAGATTAGATCTAAACATTACTTGATGCAAATAACCTTTGCATTTCATTAGGTTAACTCATTTTATCTTATAAAAGTTAATTACTTTAATACTTAACTTAGTTCCTAATATTTAGGGGTCAATTAGGCAACCTCCACATGCCTAAAAACTTAGGTATGTGCAAAAGTACCTTTATAAGCTACTAGCATCAACAAATTTATTGTGAAGGAGATTTTTGTAGATCCTTAAAGATCTCTCTTGGATAAGAAGATGAAAGTTAAGAATCATTTACTTAATGTCATGCATTAGATTTGACAAGTATGCAACCCCTTGGATTTAAGCTCCATTGTCTCCCATGATTATCATGGGTGTGATAGTTTAAAGCTTTACAATTAGATTTAAGAAGCATGAAAACCCTTTCTTCACAAGGTATCAACCATTTCATTGCGTACTTGAGGTTTTTCATTGTGGAGTTTGATTCTATGAACAACATAACAAAAATTATTCAATCATCAATCAGGGCCTTCTTGTAAGGGTAGGAAGGCTTATGTTTTATACCTTGGTTTTTGGCTTTTGATCTGTCCACAAACTAGTGTTATTTAGCACCATTTTGGGTAGTGTTTCCAACTCCAAAATTATACTTTTGGGCAGTACACACCCTAGTCTAAATAGGGAACGATACGTGGAAATTTCACAACCAAAAACGAGTGATAGATCTACTACAACACGTACGAAATCATGGGTAGAGATGAAATTTATATCTAATTTCCTGCAAGAAAGAGAATACAACCTATCGTTATTCCCCAACCATCATTTAACTTTATTACGATAATCTTATCCAATAGTTCCTTAGTTTATGATAAACCTTCTCCAATAGGAGCCAAGGTCTCATAAGGAATGATGATGTTGTAGTCAAGGTCTAGATTTTATCTACTCATTCTCTTTTCTTCATTGTTAAGGTCTTAAGAAAACCATCTAATACATCATTCCTTCTCATAATCACTAATCTAGATTAGATTTGTGATCTTGACTCAAAACTAAAAATATTTATTTTCTATAAAAACTTAATTTTAAAAATCAATTTATTAGTTTTTTATAACTTATCATTTATATGTAAGAGATTGGCATACACTGCTAGAAATATGAAAGAAATCAAAGAGGGATTACACACAACACCAAAACACACTTTGATATCTTTATTGATCACAACAGTTACACATATATAGGACATAAAACAGTGACTTCGACACATTTAGATCATGACCACAACTCATACATATAAAACAAAAACTTCTAGATTGACGCTTGGGAACTCACAATGACATCTCACAACAACACATGGAAGCATTACTTCCAATACCCTCATTTAATGCTTACATGAAAAACATTGAAAAAACACATTACAACAACAAGGATAATCTCTGTCTGAATGATCTTCATCAACACTTACATCCACTTTGAAATCTCACAAACAGCACTCTTTCACCACCACATCTTCGAGCTATCACTTGACCTCCGTTTAAAACATAAACCCCTTTGACCATCATTGATGAACTTTGCAAGATCAACAATATTGACACCTTGGTTCATCGAGGCTTCCACAATAAGAATCATCAAATAATGAACCATCCTATGGACCAACCACTATCAGTCAGATATTTCACTTTCAACTCTCTGTCAGTGGCTAGGATGGAGGTCTGGATACTAAATATGTTCAAAAATTGATCAAACAACTTTACCTTACCAACACACAAGAATTGATGTTTTGGACACCGGGGCTTCTAGTTTAAGAACCACCAACCCTTTTTATAACCAATAAAAACACACAATAATTGATGTTTTGGACATCGGGGCTTCTAGTTTAAGAACCACCAACCCTTTTTATAACCAATAAAAACACACAAGAATTGATGTTTCAGACACCGGGGCTTCTAGTTTAAGAACCACCAACCCTTTTTATAACCAATAAAAACACAAACCTCAACCACCAAAACATACAGAGACAAAATCAACGACTTCTCTTTATTGATATGTGCAGATCAGATCAAATATAATAATAATAATAACTTTGCATGTTGGTATTTGTCATCAGATCTGCAACGTTTGGATCTCGATCTCTAGATAAACAATTCCACATATTTTATTAGTTCAAATCTAGAGTGAGAAATACCAACATTCCACCGGCATGCCACAGCTGTACATTGTGCACCATCTGATAATCTTGAGAACCACCATTTAAAACATGTAGAAATTGCTCTTAATTGTAGATCCACACTAGATCAAACCAAATCTATGCTAATCCAACTTTTTCACAAGCAAATCTCCTCTTCTTTTATAAAGATTTGTCCAAAATGGAACTTCACACAACAATAACAACACTGGATTTTTGCAATTCTCCTTTGCATGCAACTATCCACAATCCACACACAAATCAAATATTAACACAAACAATAGATCAAACATTCTATTAAACTAAACTATTTACAAAGGAGTATCATGGCTGAAATTGCATGATCTCAACCCCTCTTGTGAGAGCTTCAGGGTTGAACCAGCTCTAATACCATGCTAGAAATACGAAAAAGAGCAAAGAGCGATTACACACAACACTGAAACACACTTTGATATCTATATTGATCACCACAGTTACATAAGACATAAAACACTGACTTCAACAAATTTAGATCACGACTACAACTCATACATAGGAAACAAGAACTTCTAGATTGATGCTTGGGAATTCATAATGACAACTCACAACAACACATGAAATCATTACTTCTATTATACACAATTATTCGAAATTAATCATTTGATCTACTATAAATCATTATCTCACCAATATTTTAAACATTGAAAAATATAATTTAAATATTTAATGTTTGTTTAGTTTTTTTTTTTTTAAATATATTTTCCAATCAATTTTACTTCAAATTCTAAATTTAAATTGTTAAATTTATACAATTTAAATGCTTAAAACAAATCATACTAAATTATTAAAATTTAAATAAATTCAAAACAAATTTACAATATATTATAAATATTATTATAAACATTATAAATATATACAAATATCATATATATATATATAACCAAACATTAATATAAAAAAATAAGTAAGTGTGGAGGGTGTAGTTCAATTGATGATCATTGTGATATATATAACCAAACATTAATATAAAAAAATAAGTAAGTGTGGAGGGTGTAGTTCAATTGATGATCATTGTGATATGAAGTATTGTGTAAACTAAAAGATCAAAGAGTCAAATTCCGAGATGTAATTAGGTTTATAAAGAGAGATAAGTAATGAAAAATATAGTGGTAGCAGTTGAAATCCATGTCAAAACTCCACCATTCAAAAAAAAAAATTAATTACAATACCATCACAAACAAATTAAAACAACAAAACCAAAAAAACCACCATAAACTATCTAAGAAAACCATTACCATTCACAACTCACCATCCACAAGTCAAGTGATACACTGAGTGATGAGATCTCCCAAAGTCGCAAAGTGGCCCCACCTTAAAAAAAACAAAACATTGGAAAAAAACAAAGAATTAGAGAGGTTGTGTCCACCCCAAACTATCTAACGAAACCATTACCTTTCACAACGCACCATCCACAAGTCAAAAGAGATAAACTAGGTGATGGGACCTCCCAAAGTCACAGAGTGGCCCCACAAGTCAAGAAATAAACTAGGTAATGGGACCTCCCAAAGTCACAAAGAAGCCCCACCCTTAAAAAGAAAAAACAAACAAACAAACACAATTATTGCGACTCACAACTCACCATCCACAAGTCAAGTGATACACTGAGTGATGGGATCTCCTAAAGTCGCAAAGTGCTACCCATCCTTAATAATAATAAAAAAAATCGGAGAAAAACAAAGATTTAGAGAGCTTGTGTTCGTTGTCATGGCAATCTTAATTCACGTCACTCACCTACAAACGACGAAACATATGCTCACTGAACTTGGCACACCATAATGACAAGCCTTATTTACCATACTATCGATCCATAAATATGCGAAACAATATATGCTCACTGTTGGATCAAAACAAGTACTATTTAGATCTCGCCATAAACAGATACTGCCCCGTGCATTTATGAATTGATAACCTGATAAATAAAACTTCCCCACCACAGTAAGAAAGATTGACCACGGAGAAACATGACACGTGTATAATGGATGACATTGCACATCTATTCAACTAAATTCGAAAACGATTTCGACACACAAGTAAGCTGCAATTCGATTGTGGACAGGGTCAGCTGAGGTCACGACGCATGTATGCTCTCAGTTGGCGCGCGACACGGTCACCGTGGACAATGTTATCACTTTGATTTCTTCCCACGCAATTCATTTATGGTGGGCGAGCATTATAAAAACACCATACTTGCAGTTGCACATCTTGAAGCCCAAAGAATTGTAATTCTAATCAACCATTCGGAGGAGAATCATTCATTTTTTTCCTCCCGTCAATAAAAAATAATTAACATGATTAGAGTGATTTTATTTTGGGATAATGTCATATCTTTTGTTTGTTTGTGTACGTGGAAAGAGGATACTATCCAACGGCTCACACAACACTAACGTCGGCGGGATTTCACGTTCTTTGGTCTTGGTACGACGAAGGGATTACAGCGGCAAATGGGAGCATTCAAAATTTGACCAGGTGAGATGATAGGGTTATTTAGAAGCATGAGTAAAAATGGGGTCTTTCATCATAGCCAAATCCCTTGAATGATTAACTCCACATGATACAACATGTGCACCAATATATTTAACTCTACATGATACACTAAGCGCATAGAATATGAAAATAGTTAATTAAGTTAATGTCATTGGAAAGGGTGGGTAGAGGACACCAATAGGTACTTGTTTCATGCGTTTAAGAGGAGTGTGGTTAATGGTGGATATCGAGTGAAGAATTAGCTAGAAGGTATTCTTGGAATTGGTACCAACAGAAATCACGGTGAGTGTCCGCATCATTTGGCTGGTTTATTTTGCAATTTAATGAATAATTTTCTAAATCAGAGAATGAATTTTGGGCTGGTTTATTTTGCAATTTAATGAATAATTTTCTAAATCAGAAAATTAATTTTGTGGTTAGTCGAGAATCTAAGGTTAAAGCCAAACATTCCTTGCTTATGCAACATGATATTAGTATTTATTTAGATGGTTTCATCTCCATGATATTAGTATTTATTTGAATGGTTTCATCTCCTTCCTAAGGTCCTTTCAAGTTCTCTTCCGCTGAGAATTAGATGCAATTTAAGTTGTTTCACTCTAGAAGTTAGGCTTTATCTAGCACCCAAGGGATTAAAGATTTCACCATTTCTGGCAAAGAAAAATCATTATGATTCTATATTTCATTAAAATATTATAAAAGTGTATTCGTCTCATTTTTATCTTTTCTTAAGTAGATATTGCATGGTGTTATAGTGTCTTAGAGGGTTTATTATAGGTACAACCTCTATCTAGTTAGTTGAGACAAAACCCATCAAAATGGACAATATGTTGATTTATAGAAGCATTGGATGTGCCCTAACCATGAAAATTGGTGGAGAGGCTAAGGCACATAATATATCCAAGACCCAAATATCGTTTGGGGAAATTCCACTTGCATGGAGAGATATTAAAATAATTAATATTTTTAATGGGGTTCTTAAGTATAAACTTAAGAAAATTAAAATATTAATGTATATTAATATAAAATGGGTGAGAAAGTTCTAAATGACGAGGATCAAGCTAAATCTAATTTTAGTCGTTGATTAGGGACGTAATCTCCACTGTTGAATCATCAACGGGAAAAGTATAAGAGGAGGCTTGAGGGCCAATTGGAGACACACCAAGTTGATCAAGAATTTGTTTTTCTACGACAGAGTTTGTTGAGAAATCGAGTTAGTGATCTATTGCAGTGAGGTGCAGTTCGTTAGAAGGCCAAGAATACATATCAGAGAGGCAGAGAAAGTGTCGGAGAGACAGCGCAGAGCCTTGGAAGGTAGACACAAAGGCAACTAGGACTGACACAGAGGTTGAGTGGGCCAACGCAGAAGACACAGAGGGCCAAGAGGCTGACGCAAAAGGCCAAGAAGCTAAAGCAGAGGTAGTAGAGGATGCGCAGAGGCTACTAGAGATGACGTTGGGCTGAACAGGAAGCGCTGAGGGATTTTTGTGGGGTAGACTGGGAGCTGAGAGGAAAACGTAGAGCAGAAAAGGGTGACGTAGTTCCAGAGAGAATCTTGGATCAGCTTTCACTATCCAGTTAAGGAACTGTTGAATTCGCTGTGGGATCAATCATCCGATTGTTGATCAGCCGAAATATGTCTCCAAGGAGAGGTACTTTTGCCAAGGAAATTCTTTGAAGGGTGAGCCATTTCTCGCACCCTAGTTGTATTCAGAAACCGCATAATAATAAAACCCTCATATCTGCTACACCGGTTTTCCTGCATTGGGTTTTTCCGGGGATGTTTATCCAATAATAACGGTGTCCTTTGTGTGATTGTCTCAGTTATTTCAATTGTTGATTTGTATATGTGTTAAGGCTGCATTTGTGTTTATTTCAGTGTTTATATTTATAAATAACTTGTTAATGGAAAGAACAAGTAGGAGATAATAAACCAAACAATGCAATAGGGATTTCTAATGTGTCAGACTTAGAAATTTGAACATGGTATCAGAGCATTGCAGATCATAGGAGGACTGAAGGCACCACTAGAAATCTAAAATTTGCAGTAGTAGCAGCTGTCCTGAGAGACAGTGTTGTTCCAGCGTAGAAGCAACAAGAGAGGAAGTGATGTAGAACCCGTGTCATCATTTCGAGCCAGGAGGAGGGTCAGTGCAAAGGAAAATACGGGCATATCAGACCTACGCAGTGCCCGATCATCTTTCTCAGCTAAGAAGGATCGACGCTGTGGCTGGGAGGAACAAATTATGCCTTTTGTCGGGATTGCGCAGAGCCTGAAAGGCTTAGTTTCTTTGATTGTAGGGGCTTGGGGAGCTGTTGGCAGAGTGTGATTTGTGGAGTTAGTGGGACACTATTTCTGTCAAAGAAGAAAATTGTCTAAGGAGGTAGGGCCAAGGTAGAGGGAGTTACTACCTCAATAGATTTCTAGCCAAGGAATACATATCTGAGTTGCAGTTGCAAGCAGGATTGGAGAGGAGCGGTTAGACTGTTGGCAAGAGGATTTCTAGGAGGGGAGTTGAGATTCAGAAGGAGTCCAGAAGAGGAGCTGAAATGGCAGTGAACAGAATAAGGGATCGAGACAAGTTGGACGGGGCTTCCAATTTTGTCATCTGGAAGGCTAGGATCCTGATAGTCTTGGATCGACATCGCATCAAGGACTTTGCCCTAAAAACTGTGGCTATCCCAGTTGACCTAGCTGAGAACGAGAAATATGAGGATGCAATGGAAAGGGAGAAGTGCATGATCCTAGACGGGGTCAAAGATCATGTCACCCCACATATTGTTGAGAAGAACACAATAAAGGAGATGTGGGACACCCTGACCACCTTATACCAGGGCTCTTCCGTGTAGTAGAAGATGTTATTGGAGAATCAACTGCGGTCATATTAGATGCAGAAGGGAGAGAAGATAGATCCATTCCTTCTGAGGTTGTAGGAAATTCGCGACCAACTTACTTCCATGGGATCTACACTGGATCCATAATTTATGGTTAGGACTACCTTGAATGCAGTGTTCGAGGAGTGGGAGACATTTGTCCAAAGTATTTTGGGTAGGGATACTCTTCCTGATTGGGAGGAGATGTGGGCATATCTTCGTCAAGAAGAGATCAGGAGGATGACCAAGGCGGGGAGTAGTGGCAAGGGAGGTCGAATCAAGAAAGAGGAGGAGGAGGATGCAGCTCTAGCATCTGCAAGACAACAAGGGAAGAGGATGAAGAAGGAAATCTCCAAGGTTAAGTGCTTCCATTATGGGGAGCTGGGGCATTATGTGTAAGGACCTACAGTCCTTGACACATGCTCCCGGCATGAAGTGTGAACTTGTGGTGAAACGAGCGAAGGAAAAGGATGGATGAACGAGCTCAAACTTGAAGTGCGCGGGAGACAAGTGTTAATACACACGAATGAAGGAGAGCGAACAAGTGTTTATACGATGGATGAGCGTGGGAAATCCATCTGTGAAGCCGACGGTTGGAAGTTATGGTTGAGGGCGTTGGTCGATGGGCCGACCAAGCCACGAGCATGAACATAAACGTTAGTTGATGAATTGAATGGGTCAACCAAGGGAATGGAATAACCGTGGACAACATATATATTGTATGCGAGTTGGAGTCATTTGGCATCAACAAACTCGCTCATCCAACAAGGAGAAGTGCGTAGAACAAAGGGTAGCCGCAAAAATAAAAGGAAAGGCGTAGAACGATGATGCGCCCAACCTTGGGCGAGGCTGCATGAAGAAGAACGCACTGTCTTGGTTTTGGGTGAGGGCGCGGGTGGAGGTCGTCCGCCGCTCAGGTGAAGGCATGCACGGGTAAGGCATGGGCACCCGGTTGTGCAAGGCGTGCACCGGTGAAGGCGAGGGTGCCCGATTGTGCGAAGGTGCATGGGTGAAGGTGTGAATGCCCGGTTGTGTGTGGTTGTGCGGTTGGGTGGTTGTGCATGGGTCCTTAGGTAGCTCGGGTGAGCGCCCGCCCGTCGTACAGAGGCAAATGCGAAAGTTGTGTACGATGGAAATGGTGAAGTGTTGAGATTGTGAACGGAGGTGTGACTCATGTGGAGGCGCCCATGTGTGGTGACTTGGTTACGACGAGGCGCACCCAAGTTGGGCAAACAACACAATCGTGTGACGAGGTGAACGAAGGGTTGGTGAGTCGTGTGGTGACCGTGCAGAGGTGTCGACAAGCTGGGCAACCGAGTTTGCCGAAGTTGAAAATTGGCTAAGTGTAAATTTGGGGTTTCCCAAGATTTAACTTGTACTTGTAAAAGAAGATTATATATATTGATTCAGGCAGACTCATATTGCAGGGAGTTGCCCCTCCCTTTATATTGTTGTGCATTTCTATTGTATAATGTTGTTTATGTGGATGTTATGGGCTTTCACTTGTATAAAGGATAAAGTAATATTTGGTAACGAAAAATAAACTAAGTATGAATGTTAGGCATAGTCTACAATCGTAAGTATTGGTGAAAAGAAAACAGTTGGTAGTGTCGCACCTCACTATAAGCGGTTGAAAGAATACCACAGGTGTAGGGGCGTGACAGGTGGTATCAGAGCAGGCTAATGACTGGGTTGACAATGAAGTGCTGATCCCACTCCACTATCGTGATAGTTGGTATTAGAGCTAGTGAACTGAATCAAGGAGCTGATTCTACGAAGACTGAAGACTTGACAAGGAATTCAAGTTTTGCAGGTAGCAGGTAGAATATCAGGGTGATTCAGGTGAATGGTGAAACAGGTTTAGCAGAGGTGAAGCTTAGTGCTTGGGCCAAGTTGAATGACAAGACATGGCAGGTTTGGAAGAATGCGAAGGGAAGCTCTTGCTTACCTTACACAGGTTGAAGCAGATGAAAGAAGAGAATCCCTGGATTCGAGAGAAACTTGAAGTCTTGGAAAATAATGTTGAAGACAAACTTCTTCAACTTGGTTGGACAATGGAGCAAGATGAAGTTGCAGATGGCGCTGACAAGGAAGAGGAAGCCGTGATAGTTGAAGATGTTGCAGACATGACCATGATGGAGGATGAACTTGAGCTTGATCAAGTTGGACTAGGATTGTGCAGTTTGTAGACATGGATGGATGAGGATACTCATATGGAGGAACCTCATGATGATGATGTAAGTACTATTGATATTTGTGTTTCATTTGAGCTTTTGGGAGATGAACCATATGCAGGGAAGGGCAAAATCAGTTTGCTGATGCTAGGGAGGATCTTACCATGGATGACTATGGTGAAACCTTGTATGGAGAAGCAAGGATTTTTTACTGTTGCAGGACTTGTTGGGGTTGTTTGTGACCTTATGATAGAAGGCACAAAGGCCCGTGACAAGGGAGGAACATGATGATCATTGTGGAGGATTGGGCCATGCTTTAGCCACATGGAGAATTGGCTAAGTGCCCGGCATGACTCATGGACAGGTTGGAGGGCATACTCTTGAGTATGATGATACTTGGGTGGACTCCTCATGGCCGAGACCAAGAGATAGTCTTGGTGGAACCTTTACTAGGGAGCTATGATGGAAGAGACTCATGTGATGATAATATGGTTGGGTGATCGAGTTCACTAGACCGAAGATTGCCGACTTGGATGAGGATGACCAATTGTTGTGATGGGTCTACATGGTTGGACTACATGGGCAACTTAGTCATGGACATCAGGTTGGAGACATGGAGCATGGAAGTCTTATGTAGGGACATGATGCAGGAGCACTTGAAGAGGTGTCACTTATGGGCATCCAATGAGGAGAGCCAAGGCAGGGATGTTGTGCAGATGGATTTGCTGATATGACATGGGTACTTATTATTTATGAGCCGATGGAGTGGTTGTGCATTTATGTACAACAAGGCCATGGACTTGGATGGAGTTGTGAGTAGACTATGGAGAATTCCTACTACATGGAGAGCTGAAGCATCTTGCAGAGACCTTTGGGCCGAGACTTGTATGCTTGCTAGAGTGTTGATTGGAGATGACTCATGGAGCTCATGATGACATGAGATTGTTGTGACTTTTGGGGACTTCATATATGGTGGACTTAGAGGATCAGATGCTTTGAGGAGCTGAGGTCAGAGACTTTGATGCAGGATGGGGTGCATACTTTCAAGTACATGTATGGGAATGGCTTGAAAGAGTGACTTGATGTGGAGGATCGATATGAGACACTTTGGAGTGATGGAGTTACAACGATGATGATGCCTTGGTGACAACACTTGGGCATGGGTTGAGTCGAGACTTAACCACTTTTGACATATGGGAGCTAATTGATCTATGATCATGGATATCACATGGATAGATGAAACAGGTGTATACTTGTTTCTATGGTAGACTTGAGGGACAACACATTGCAGATAGGATGGAGGTTGCTTCATGGACTTGGATGTGGCACATCGAGAGTTGGAGTTTGATGAGATGATATCTTCACTTTGAGGAGATGGATGTTTTGCAGATGGATGATGATGTTGGGGTGGATGTGGTTGATTTCATGCATCACATTAGTACCAGACATCATGGGTAGCATGTTGGAGATGAGATGAGGACTACTTTATGGACCTGAGCATGGCTTACAATTATATGGAGATGGATTCTTGATCGAGTTGAGGATGTGACGGGATGTTCTGAGAAACGACTGATGGTGGCATGGGGATGTGCATTCTCATGGTTTGAGCGTGACAGTTGGACTGATCACCTGACTAGTTCAGACATGGGGGACATCGGTGTACAAAGAGGTGCTAGCATTTGTTGGAGTATCATGGCAGCAGTTCACACGAGGATGACACATGATGAGATCGACACGAGATGTTGTAGGAAGCATGTAGCTTGAGATGGGGGGACCCACCTTCCACGATGGAGAGCAGCATGTGGAGATTGCGAAGAAATGGTTGATGGTCATGGATTGAGATGATTTCCGATGTATGACATACCAATGGGGTGTATGCCTTGGTATGGTGATCTTGGTAACAGATGGTTGCCGGGGCGAGACATGATGGAGATGGTGGTTCTACATATGTTGCAGAGATGTTTGCAGTATGTGGAGGAGTTGACATCATGGGTGAGACAATTGTTGATGATCTTGGTGGATGGCTACCAGGATGGTATGTTGTCGAGGACGACAACGACTTTAGGTGGAGGAGGATGTAAGGACCTGCAGTCTTTGACACACGCTCCTGGCATGAAGTGCAAACTTGTGGTGAAACGAACGAAGGAAAAGGATGGATGAACGAGCTTAGACTTGAAGTGCGCGGGAGACAAGTGTTAATACGCATGAATGAAGGAGAGCGAACAAGTGTTTATACGATGGATGAGCATGGGCAATCCATCTATGAAGCCGACGGTTGGAAGTTATGGTTGAGGGCGTTGGTCGACGGGTCGACCAAGCCACAAGCATGAATAGAAACATTGGTTGATGAATTGAATGGGTCAGCCAAGGGAATGGCATAATCGTGGATAGCATATATATTGTATGCGAGTTGGAGTCGTTTGGCATCAACAAACTCGCTCATCCAACAAGGAGAAGTGCATAGAACAAAGGGTAGCCGCAACAATAAAAGGAAAGGTACATAACGGTGATGCGACCAACCTTGGGCGAGGTTGCACGAAGAAGAACACACTGTCTTGGTTTTGGGTGAGGGCGCGGGTGGAGGTCGCCCGCCGCTCAGGTGAAGGCATGCACGGGTAAGGTGTGGGTGCCCAGTTGTGCAAGGCATGCACGGGTGAAGGCGAGGGCGCCCGATTGTGCGAAGGTGCACGGGTGTAGGTGTGAACACCCGGTTGTGTGCGGTTGTGCGATTGGGTGGTTGTGCATGGGTTCTTGGGTAGCTCGGGTGAGCGCCCGCCCGTCATGCAGAGGCAAACGCGAAAGTTGTGTATAGTGGAAACGGTGAAGTGTTGAGATTGTGAACGAAGGTGTGACTCGTGCGGAGGCGCCCGTGTGTGGCGACTTGGTTACGATGAGGCGCACCCAAGTTGGGAAAACAACACGATCGTGCGACGAGGTGAACGAAGGGTTGGTGAGTCGTGCGGAGGTGCCAACGAGCTAGGCAACCAAGTTTGCCGAAGTTGAAAATTGGCTAAGTGTAAATTTGGGGTTTCCCAAGATTTAACTTGTACTTGTAAAAGAAGATTATATATATTGATTCGGGCAGACTTATATTGCAGGGAGTTGCCCCTCCCTTTATACTATTGTGCATTTCTATTGTATAATGTTGTTTATGTGAATGTTATGGGCTTTCACTTGTATAAAGGATAAAATAATACTTGGTAACGAAAAATAAACTAAGTATGAATGTTAGGCGTAGTCTACAATTGTAAGTATTGGTGAAAAGAAAATGGTTGGTAGTGCCACACCTCGCTATAAGCGGTTGAAAGACTACTGCAGGTGTAGGGGCATGACATTATGCATCTCAGTGTCCTAGGAAGAAAAAAAAGGGAAAGGCTTTTGATTCAAAGGAAACTCCAGCTAAGGCAGAGAAAGAGGTTGAGACTGATGACAATTGTGCCATGAGTGCCCATGCACCTCTAGAGAAGAAGTGAGGAGACATCAAGTTGTAGTCAGGACGACTACATACTAGGGGCAGGATCCTTGAGGTGCCCAAACTCTTGGATCATATCCGGCTAGGGAAGCCATTAATGATAGTAGCAGGATGATAAGGGTCGGGTGGAGCAAAGTGTAGTGGAGCGGCAAGGCAATGCTTGGGTGCAGAATTCTGAGGCAGGTTAGTGGAGGTTGCAACAATGCGAGAGGCACATAGGTGTATGCAACAACGTAGTGGTAGCAGAGGGAGCACATGATAGCAGCAGAGGCAGCTTCAACATCACGAGGCTTCAAGAATGACTGGGATGTCAGTGTTTGGAGGAAGTCAGTTACCCACTTCTCAGTAACTTAGTTGTAGTGCAGCAGTTAGCAGTGGCAGTGCTAGGGGAAACATGGGCATCATGTTGACAGGGAGTAGTGTCATGGACAATAGTATAGGGAACAACAGTGCAGAGGATGTGAGGCAGTAGGCCAAGTATCAACACAGGTACCGATGCAGAGGATTAGTGTGATGTTTCAATGGTGAAGCATTACTAGAGCACATTCCTCGCTAAGAGAGAGTGTTGATTTGTGGTAGCATCAGATGTGCTCTAGCCATGAAAATTGGTGTAGAGGCTAAGGCACATAAGATCTACAAGACCCATAAATCATTTGGGGAAATTCCACCTAGATGGAGAGATATTAAAATAATTAATATTTTTAATGGGGTTCCTAAGTATAAACTTAGGAAAATTAAAATATTAATGTTTATTAATATAAAATGGGTGAGAAAGTTCTAAATGACAAGAATCAAGCCAAATCTAATCTTAGCGATTGATTATGGACTTAATCTTGGCCGTTGAATCATCAATAGGAAAAGTATAAGAGGAAGCTTGTGGGTCAGTTGGAGACACACCAAGTTGATCAAGAATTCGATTTTCTAGGGTAGGGTTTACTGAGAAATCGAGTTAGTGATCTATTGCAAAGAGGGCCAGTTTGCAAAAGGCCGAGAATACATATTAGAGAGGTAGAGAAAGTGCTGGAGAGACAGCGCAAAGCCTTGGAAGGCTGACGCAGAGGCTGAGTGGGCCAACACAGAAGATGCAGAGGGTGAAGAGCCTGACGCAGAGGCTAAGTAGTCCAGTGCAAAAGACACAGAGGGCCAAGAGGCTAGCAGAGTTGACCCTGGGCTGAAGATGCAGTGCTGAGGGGTTTTCATGAGGCACACTGGGAGCTGAGAGGAAGACGCAGAACAGAAAAGGGTGACGTTGTCCCTAGAGGGTGAGGCAGTTCGAGAGAGAAGCTTGGATCAGCCTTCGCTGTCCAGCTATGGAACAATCAAAGTTGTTGTGAGATCAATCATTCGTTGCTGATTAGCCAGAATATCTATTGGAAATAATACTGAGAGGGGGGGTCAATCAGTATTAGTCATTTCAATAATCTTTTTATTTTCATACTCAAATTTATATATGCTACTTCAATGAAGGTAACCTCCATGTACAAGCAACTGTGTTTAAGGAAACCGACGTATATCCAACAAACTTATGATTCAGTTAATTCATCATATGTTGATCTTTAGTCTGTGCATTAGTACTTTATTAAACATTAAATAGTAACCATGTGCAGTTAATAACAGAAAGAACCATCACACATAAGTAACACACATGAACACCACGATTTAAGGTGGAAACCCAATGTGGGTGAAAAGCACCTGCTCCTGTCATCTCTGTCTTCTTTTAATAATAAGAAAATCTTTTTACAACATTGTATTGGTGCAGACTCATACCAGTACGCAGGCTTCTACCTGCAAAAGGTTACAACCTTCTCTAATTCTCCAACTTCTACTGGAAGGGAGCTACAACCCCCTAGCTCTTGTACTAGCCGATATGTTTACTAGTATGTAGGCGCCAACCTACAAAAGGCTACGCCCTTCTTTCTTCCTCAAGGGACCACATTTCATAAATTTTTAGACTGGATGCTCCTGGTACACAACAATACACATGAAGTCCTCGTTTCATCTAATTTTCATATTGGACCCATTATCAACATTGAAGCTCAAAATCAATCACCACTGCACTACAATCATCAAATCCATCTACATTAACCAATTATTGAAACTCAATCATAAATCTCTGAATCACCCACAACTGAATCACTAAAAGCCCATCGTCACTAAATCAAATCACAAGTAATCAATCAGAACATTCAATATACTATCATCAAACTGCAGTCACTAGAACACAGAGCAAAACCCAGAATTCTGTAACAACAGCCAGATCCAAATGTAACTTCAAATATCATATTACATAATGTATACGCTACTTAGATGTGTTGAACTAGCGTGTATACGCGCTTTTATCAAATCCAACCAACGTATGTGTCTGTAAATATTATTTCATAATTTTGCAGCTATTTAGACTTCAGTCATACCCAGATCATAACATTTACAAAACAACACATGCGTTAGTATTCATATCTAGACTATACATGATCAAACCATATAATGATAATTCATTTCAAGGCTTAAGATCTCGATCCATCATTAGATCTTATCCCTCATCAACTGCTAAGGTTCATCCTTGGTTCAAATCCAACAAAGCACCATAAGTCGATAAACTGCATACTAGATCTCACACTTCATCAGATATTCAATACTTGCACTCCTTGGCCTAATGATCTTCTCCTCCTTATATAGTTTTAGGCCTTTCTCAATACCATGGAACAAAACCACTTAGGACTAATACCTTGGACCAAATACCTAGGGTCAATACCTCAGACCAAATACCTTGGACCAATACCATGGATCAAAATACCTTAGACCAAATACCTCAGACCAAAAACTTAGTTTTCCAACATATACACATTTTTCCTTCTGTGGAAGTGTGTGTGTACATATACGCTACTTGTGTTCAGTGAACCTGCGTGTATATGCAGCTTGGTCAAGGTGAACCTGTGTATACCTCTCTTTCTTCATTCTTTGTAGTCTAATCTGTAATTCTTTGTTGTTAACCTGTTGCACTGTGAATTGTCATCTGGGAGAGTTGCCATTGTACATTATTCTAAACTGATTCCTTTGAACTGCCCTGCATATTGTCACAAATATCATGCATTTTGTCATATCTGATATCTCTTCTGTAGATTCATCTAGTTACCATATACAAGTGAGTTGTTCTCCTACAAGTGGGTTGCCATCAAGTACAACACATGCATCATAATGCCAACAATCTCCCCCTTTGGACTCAATGGCAACCATGTTGGTTTTGATTACCACAAGCTATAGAAATTGTTAGAGATAACAAGCAACACCAAAATACTCTCCCCCTTTGACATCAAGGTCAAAGGGTGGACCAAGATATTCTCCCCTTTTGATATCAAGGGCAAAGGGCTGACCTAAAAGGAAACTTTCATATATGAACAGCTGAATATAAAAATTGATCATGCTCCCCCTATGCACGTGGTGAATTCTCTAATTAAACTCCCCCTTTGTACATGCTAAGATGCACTATATCATCCATGCTCCCCCTGAGCATGCAGAGTCTGCAAATATTTTTCCAAAAGAATAACATGACTCTATAACTCAACTAAGTCACTTTGACCTTCTTATCATTAGAGACTCATACATATATCAATCTCCCAACCAAGTGGGGATATACTAAACTTGACTCATCCTCCCAACCAAGTGGGGATATACATGACCAAAATATATCAATTATTACATTATCCTTCCCATGCATAGTGGGGCTACAAATTACATCATATGATCAAAAGGGACTCATCAAAATACTACAACAGAGACCAAATATCTAAACAAGACCATGATAGTCATCAACAACTATCATACACCATGTATGATCTACTCCATAAGCATCTGTCAATACCATCCAGACCAACAACATGTATATGTCCATCATTAGTTCCCAAGATATGACAGTGTAAATATCATCAACCTGTGACAAAGTATGTCTGCATATAGATATCAACTCATCCTCTTGATCTTATCAAGATAAACTTGCTTCGTTTCCTTAGTAGAAATAACCTTATCATAACCTTCCATGAATCAACTCAACATATGTCATATCTCCAAGCAGTAACACAAAATCATTCATGTGAAAACACCATAGTCATCACATTATGATATTTCACAAGAACCCTTAATATATCTACCATGTGTCATCACTAAGGAACATCCCACATCTGATAAGCATCAACCATGATAATCAACATATGTGAGTATCAACCTATCATCATAAGGTAAGAATTAATCATCATTATGTGTCTAGGTAACCATGTATTCAAATATCCATGTCTTCAAATAGCTATGTCTTCATGTGACCTGCGATAACACCATTCTCTTGGCCAACCAACAATATTTATAAATATGCAACTTAAGTAATCATCCTTGTATCCATCATATTGTATATCCATCAAAGAGATAGCAATATGTATCTAGTAAATCATGAGCTCATGGTCATTTGTCAAGATTTCTTGATATCATCAACAACAACAATCCTCAACCATGTGAGAGCCAAGAAATACAGGAATCCTGCATCATATCTGCACCATATGAACTTTATGCATCTTTGAAGACATGATGTCAGTAGCATAAAAGAAATAAATGGCTCATCATCAAATAATGAAGTTGTGTACTCAAGCTTTGTACTTCTCCTTGTCCTTATGAAGATCATCATGTAAGCAATATATATGTACTATATGCATCATCAAAAGTCATTTACAATCATCCATAAATCTGATTTGAATACCAACTTATGTGATCCCAAATATCATCTAAGATTTTATCATGGGCAACTCACAACCGTAACATAGCAAGCCATATAAGCATTATCATCATTGATTAGGTACCAAAGACTTCTAACCATAATGCCAACAATGCTTTATTAGAAGCATAGCATGTTCTCCCCCTGAACCTATTCCACCTGTTCACTGTCAAATATGATCATTGCATATATCAGTAAGGAGTATGAAGGCATCATCATCAATCAGATATACATCAAGTTATCGACAACTTGTGAGGATCAAAACACTTCTAAATAACATCCACAGACTGTAGTCATCTATGATAGAAAAGATAACTGATAATTGTCTGAAATCATATCACATCAGTTTTTCTAAGATTGTCCCACAACATTTTTCTCAAACTACATATACATGATTGTGTAGCTTCGAACTCGCGTATATACGTGACTTGTCTTCATGAAACTTGCATATGAGATTTAGAACATTGAAGTTTCATACTTTTGGCTTCCCTTGAGTTTGTTATGTTTTACACTGTGCCATGCCACATTTTTCTGACTGTACTTCCTTCTTCTTCCATATCTTTGAGTGTGATGATGTTTTCTCCTTTTGGTATGGTGCCCAAAACTTTCTCCTACATTCCTTTGCTATATGTCCAAACTTATTACGTGCATAACATCTTACATGTTTCATATTTCTTCTATAGCAGTCAATGGTTTTGTGACCAAACATATTGCAAGAAAAACAATATCCCTTAAAGTACCTGGAAGCTGACGATCTTTCTGTGTGATGGTATTGAACCATTATACTTCCGCATCTCGTTGCAACATGTCCAAGATTATGACATATGAAACATTCAACATTATTCATTTGAGGAAATAACCGACTATCACATCCATAGTTAGGAGTAAAAGATTTTCTTTGAAGAATTTCTTTCCTTGGTTGATGATGGGATTGACCTCTCATCTCCTTGTTAAGCATTTCAGATTTTGCATTAGAGTTCCTTGCCTCACTTTGTGAGCTAGATTCACCTTCAACAGATTCATGAAAACTAATACAAGTTTTGATGGCAGGAGACCTTTGACTACTGAGAATATCATCCAAAATCTTAGTACTATCTTGAAATCGTAAAAGCTTATCCTTTTCTCCTAATTTACCTTTTAGGATATTTACCTCAAGTTGATATTTCTCTTCCTTTTCAAGACACTGTTTCTTCGTGATTTCTTCATCTTTTCTTCCTTCTTCCATCTATTGCCTTAATTCAAGAACTTTGTTTTCTTTTTCTTCAAGAGCTTGGAGTAGTTATTCATTCTGCTTATTTGACTTTTCAAGATCTTCTTTTAGAGAGAGGATCTTAGCTTCAAGACTTTCATAGTAACTGTATCTATCTTTGAGTTTCTTGATTGTTGTGCTCCTTTTCTTTACTTCATTTCTTAATGATGTCACTTCATCCTGCAACTTTTGACATTGATCTTCATTTTCCTTGTTTCCTTCCTCTAGTTGAGCTTTTAGTTTGGTAGCTTCTTCTTTGAAGGCACACTCCCTTTTGTCCAGTAGATCTTGTTGATCTCTAATTTTGTCTGTGAGCCTTTTAAATTCTGCCTCTATTTGATATCTTACTCTCTCACCCATAAGAGAAAATTTAGTTGTTTCGCTATCACTTTCATCATCTTCAAATGGACAGAGAAATGTATCACCAGAGGATAACAAATTCATACCTGATAGTTCTTTTATTTGTTCATCTTCATTCCGAGGTGATTCTGAATCTGAAGAGTTGCTTCCACATAATCCCCAATCGACTCTTCCACTGTCATAGTTCCTTTGATATGTCTTTTTCTTCTTAGGCACTTTCTTCTTTAGCTTCTTTCCCATTGTTCTATGAATCTCCTTCAAGTGATCAAGCTTCTACCAAAGGACTTGCTCCGATACCAATTGTTGGAAATAATGCTAAGAGGTCGGGGGGGGGTGAATCAGTATTAGTCAAGTCAATAATATTTTTCTTTTCATACTCAAATTTATATACGCTACTGCAATGAAGGTAACCCACGTGTACACACAATTGTGTTTGAGGAAACCAATGTATATCCAACAAACTTATGATTCAGTTAATTCATCAAATGTTGATCTTTAATCTGTGCATCAGTACTTTATTAAACATTAAACAATAACCATGTGTAGTTAATAATAGAATGAACCATCACACATAAGCAACACACATGAACACCAAGATTTAAGGTGGAAACCCAATGTGGGTGAAAACCACCTGCTGTTGTCGTCTATGTCTTCTTTTAATAATAAGAAAATCTATTTACAACATTGTACTGGTGCAGACTCATACCAGTATGCATGCATCTACTTGCAGAAGGTTACAACCTTCTCTCGTTCTCCAGCTTCTACTGGAAGGGAGCTACAACCCCCTAGCTCTTGTACTAGCCGATATGTTTACTAGTACGTAGGCGCTGACCTACAAAAGGCTACGACCTTCTTTCTTCCTCCAGGGACCACGTTTCATAAATTTTCAAATTGGATGCTCCTGGTACACAAAAATACACATGAAGGCCTCGTTTCATCTAATTTTCATACTGGACCCATTATCAACATTGAAGCTCAAAATCAATCACCATTGCACTACAATCATCAAATACATCAGCATTAACCAATCATTGAAACTCAATCATAAATCTCTGAATCACCCACAACTGAATCATTAAAATCCCATCATCACTGAAGCAAATCACAATCAAGCAATCAGAACATTTAGTATAATGTCATCAAACTACAGCCACCAGAACACAAAGAAGAACCCAGAATTTTGCAACAACAACCAGATCTAACTGTAACTTCAAATATCATATTACATAATGTATACGCTACTTAGATGAACTAGTGTGTATATGTGGTTTTATCAAATCCAACCAACGTATATGTCTGTAAATATTAATTCATAATTTTGCAGCTATTCAGACTTCAGCCATACCCAGATCATAACATTTATAGAACAACGCATGCGTCAGTATTCAGATCTTACCATATAATGATAATTCATTTCAAGCCTTAAGATCTTGATTCTTCATTAGATATTATCCTTCATCAACCACTAAGGTTCATCCTTGGTTTAGATCCAACAAAGCACCATAAGTCGATAACCTACATACTAGATCTCACACTTCATCAGATATTCAATACTTGCACTACTTGGCCTAATGATCTTCTCCTCATATAGTTTTAGGCCTTTCTCAATACCATGGATCAAAACCACTTAGACCAATACCTTGGACCAAATACCTAGGGTCAATACCTTAGACCAAATACCTTGGACCAATACCATGGATCAAAATACCTTGGACCAAAAACTTAGTTTCCCAACATATACTGATTTTTCCTTCTGTGAAAGTGTGTGTGTACATATACGCTACTTGTGTTCAGTGAACCTGTGTGTATACGCAGCTTGGTCAGGGTGAACCTGCATATACCTCTCTTTCTTCATTCTTTGTAGTCTGATCTGTAATTCTCTGTTGTTAACCTGCTGCACTGTGAATTGTCATCTGAAAGAGTTGCCATTGTACATTACTTCTGAACTGATTCCTTTGAACTGACCTGCATTTTGTCACAACTGTCATGCATTATGTCACATCTGATATCTCTTCTGTAGAGTCATCTAGTTCCCATATACAAGTGAGTTGTTCTGCTACAAGTCGGTTTCCATCAAGTACAACACATGCATCATAATGCCAATAATATCCATCTCCGAGGAGAGGTACTTCTGCCAAGGAAATTCTCTGAAGGGTGAGCCATTTCTAGCACCCTAGTTGTATTCAGAAACTACATAATAATAAAGCCCTCATATTTGCTGCATCGATTTTCTCGCATTAGGTTTTTCTAGGGACTTTTGTCAAAAAATAACAGTGTCCCTTGTGTGATTGTCTCAGTTATTTCAGTTGTTGATTTGTGTATGTGTTAAGGCTGCATTTGTCTTTATTTCAGTATTTATATTTATAAATAACTTGTTAATGGAAATAACAAGTAGGAGATAATAAACCAGATAATGCAATAGGTATTTCTAATGTGTCAGACTTAGAAATTTAAACAAATATAAACATCACTGAAGTTTCAATACATTATGAGAATGCATGAGGATATTACTCATGCAAGCATGAGTAAAATGCTATCCATGACAATAAAGATTAAAAAAATTAAGTAACACTGCATTTCTCAATGCAGTACTATAATTAGGCATGTAGTTCTCTACAATCAAGAAAAGAACAACTATTCTTGAAATGGAATACAACATATTGAGAAATATTCCCCTTAACCTCCACAAGGAATCTCTCTTTCTATAGCCTCCAAAAATAGGATACCTAATATATTTTCTCAAGTTAAAGGAAAAGAAAAGGATACAACTCACTACATAAAGGAACCTATGGACATAAAAGAACATAATTATCTTCCCTTCATATAGGCTAGGAGGAAGCCATTAGCAACAAATTTTTTTGATAAGCTATGTTCTTTAGAAGTATTAAGTTTTTAGGAATTTTGGTCAAGCATGTTACTTGTAAGAACACCTGGAATAAATGCCATGTAGTCTATTGTGAAATTCTCTAAGTAGCAACAAGAAGCTACTTTTTATGTCTTTTCAAATTACTGAACATATCTATATACTTGTTACTAGCTTGTTTGTAGCCCCACGATTCAACAAGGTCAAATATTATCTTGCTCAATGGTGGGGCTTGATGTAACCTTTGTGGTGTTATATTAACTAGGGTTGAGAGATAGGCTAGATGATTCAGTACTAAAAATATATGGACCACACTCCAAAACACTAATTGATGTTATATATTTTTCTTCTCCATGTAAATCTTTTCTACTTTGATAATAATTTGCAAGGAAAAATTCACACATGCTAGGGCATTGCCATACTATGAGAAAGTAAGGAAAGGATATTTATCATCAAATATTACATCATTGTGTTTCCTCTATATGGAGTAAAGTACTTGAGTGTAAACGAGCAACCAAGAAGAGTGAAGCTCAAGGGCTAAAGGGAGACAATTTATTGATCAAGAAACCAACTTCCATTGAATTGGGGTAAGAAGGTCATGTTAACATAGAGCTTACAACTAGACAGATAGGGACTTGAGAAAGGAATGAAGTTGGGGAAATTTACATTTTTCACTTTGGCTTATCTATGCTAGTCTTTTGTTCACTATAAATCCCCACACAATATATAAGCCCTTTTTTAGTGCCATGTTAGCCTCCAAAGGCATTAATATATGTGAACTATAAATAATTCTTGGTTTAGAAATTGGGAAAAGGGGACAAGGACCCCAAGCTAGAACAAAGAATGCTTTAAAAGTCATTGAAGCTACCAAAATTTCTTTACATCATCAATCATAATATGATTGTTGTAGTGTTCCAGTGCAACATTGAAATAGACAATGAAGCTCCATGGATTAGCTCTATTCATTGCTATTATCATGCTAAGTCTATAAAGGTCTTGGGATCAAATATCATTGAGTCCTTTGGGATGATTAGCAACCTATGTTGTTGGAGGTCAACCAACCTTCCGTTTAGAAATTCTAAGGAATAAGGGGGAAAGCTATGTAAGTGTTGGTATGGTAATAAAATAATAATGTAAGAGACAATGGAAAGTAACAAAAATGAAGGAGAAGAAGAGGTTGGGGGCACCTACACACAAAGGGTTGGATTGTACCAAGAAATCCTAAAATATGGAGAAATGCATCTACATGAAAATAATACCCAAATGTATTTATATGATAAAAGCAACCATGTTATATCAAATTGACATTTATTAGCATATTGGGTAATCATTAGCCTCTAATCCAATGACTATAATAGATATAATAAACACACAATGTAATCTACAACCTTCTTTTCATTAGTTGTGTTAGGGACACAACAAGCCCTTCTTTCCTAATATACTTTTAATCCAAAGCATAATGGAAATGGAGATAAAAGTGCAATTGGTTTCTAAAGTCATTCTCCATTTGGTGCAATAATAAGATAAAGCCACATGCAAATGCCCTAATGATTTAGTGTCATTGCATTCATTTCTTTCAAAGAGTGTGTCCTCAAAACAATGGTAGAGATCAATATTGGTAATGATTGACAACTTCTCAATTGGATCGTTAAACCTTTTTATACAATTATTGGTATTGTGATATTTTTGGTGTTCTTCTACTAAAGAAGAAGTTATTGTGGCTATCATGGCCTTGACACGTTTTGTAAGGGTTGCTCCACTTGGACAATATGTTCTTCATTAGAGGCAATGATTATTTCACTTGCAATCTTATTCATAAGGAGATTCATCACTATACATAATATGATATACGGAGAGGGGAATCGCTTTAGAGAGATGTTTATAATCTCATTTTAACCATCTCCATAAGGATGTTGAGCATAGATAAGGGGAAATTATTCTTCATCTTTCTTACATTTAATTCTCACACTTTTATACCAATTAAAGTTATAAGCATGAGTGCTATAGTTCTTCAGCAACATGAGAAACTCTTTTTGAATTTTTTGTAAAATATGCATCTCATTTTGGTACTTATCTTATCATAAAATATTCTTATATGACAAGCCAATTTTATTTATTTATTTACTTACTTTTAACAACTTTGATTTTAAATTTTATCTAAGCTCATAAGATGTACTTTATAATGGAAATGTTGAATTCAATTTCTTTCTTTTTTCTTAAACAAACACCAAGGAAAATTTTACTAATAAAAATATATTGCAATAGAAGCTCACAATGAGCAGATAAATATAAGGATATTTCAAAAATCATAGAAATGTATTTAGGGCTAACAAAAAGAAATACATCGTGTATTTTTTGTAAATTGATCTTAAATATTGAGGAAAAACACAAAATTGAAGATAAAAATGCTCCATAAACTGACATAATAGAGCTGGTTATTTTGACACGGGTTGTTTTAAGATTTTTGTAGGATTGAGACATTGTTTTTCAAATTAGACTCACAATAAACATTTTGATAGTTCAACATTTCAAATCAAATAATTCATTATCATGAAAAAAGAGTCAAGAAGAAAAAGAAAGAAAGATTGGCATTTAATATAAAATAATGAAAACAAAAAGACAAAACCAAAACTAAGAAATTAAAACCTTAAAAAAAAAAGAAAAAATATGGTCATAGATGAATGACTTACTTAATGAAGTTGAATCCCAAAAAATGATATCTAGTATAATGCACTGTGAAAATCCCTCCATATTTAAATACAAAAAGAGTGATGGGAGATCTACTTGAATGGTTCATGAGGCACAATACTTGCTAGGGTTTCACAAATGGAGTAGCGAGCTAAGTGGGCTTGATTGTGAAGAAAACTCCACAGTTAAGCACGCTTGAGCCAGAGGCGATCTGGGATGTGTGACCCCGTCAAAAGTCCCGGTTACCAGGTGCAAGCCCCAGAAGTGATGATTAACGCTATGTGATTCATTTCACTAGTTGTAATCCCACTTCTTCACCCCTGTGAGCATCACTCGATGCGATGTAATGATGGAATGGATATGGTCATAGATGAATGACTTACTTAACGCAATTGAATCCCAAAAAATGACATCTAATATATAAAAAATTAATTAACACATTATTAAAATATTATATTTAAATCAATTTAAAGTATATTAATATATCAAAATTAAAATATTAAATAAAGGTTATATTAATATGTGAGTTAAATAAATCTATATAATAAGTTAATTCATATAATATATTATATATTAATTTAATTTATATAATTGATATAAATTAAATTATTAATATATTTATTCCTGATCGGGGTGGGAGCTAGTGTAGTGGTCTCAATTGGATCTTAGCCAAGGACGATGCATTAATGAGGTTTGATGCTAGTTGGCCGGATGACAACCTTCATTTACCTCCCTACATGTGTAAGGTGACAAGGAACGTTGTAAGGTGTTTGAGGAGGTGTGAGTTTTGATTAGTAAGCTCGTCTTTAAGGTTTGGATCTAGAATTGTTGTTTGGTCGAATGTTGTGGTGAAGCATCTCCTCCAATATCCAAGAGTGGTTGTGGACAGGTGGCTCCTGTGTATTCCAGTCTCCCAGTCTGCAAGCATTCAACATGGGTATGCTCTTTTAGTTAGTTCTAAACTCATCCTCCCAACCTTTGTTATTTTTCATTGCTTGCATGTTAAGATGTCTGTGTCCAGAATTTGGAAAGTTTTGAGGGTCCTTGGGTCATTTTTTAGGTAAGTAATGCTAATTGTGAACCACGACCCGTGCTTCGTGACAATCTTTCTGTGTATTATGGTATTTTGATTTCTCTGATGTCTATGCATTCTGCAATTATCGTTGATGTTTTATCTAGTGTTCTAGGTTTATGGGGTGTTGAACAAATTATTTCCTTAATAATATACTAACTGCTTCAAGTGGTATGGGTAATTTGTAAGACAAACCACTTTGTTTGGTGGATAACCCCGTCTTCAAAGGGTTACTGGGCTCCGAAGGTAAACAAAATATGCCCACTGGGCCAAGGCTGGATCAAAGCCATGGAGAATTTTGGGTTCTCTAAGTTTATTGCTTACTATTATTCAGTTTCATGTTTTCTCATATTTTCAGGGATACACCACTTCTGGCCTGGTAAAACTCCTGTGCCTACCGGTCCCTTTGCAGGCTAGGTGATAGTTCGAATGGGCTCATGGACAGTTGGTGTTGAAATTTTTGGTTTTGGTTCAATGCCCCCTTGTGGGGTCAGCAAGTCAGCCATATGGCTCGACCCTCCTCTCACAAAAGGAACACTAGATAGGGAGGCCATGTCCTGAGCAAAAGCATAGGTCAAGGGCAGGGTGTTGGGAAAGCTCAACTGTCGCAAGCCAGGGTTCGAGGGCGTCGTGGTAATGGTGGAAAGACTCGGGAAGCCGCTTAAGATTACCATCTTAATATGCCTCCCCTTGTCTGTCAGTTGATTTCAAGTTGGAAATTAGAGCTTAGACAACAAATTGAAAACACCGATTTGGAATTGGAGGAAAGACAATCTTTAATCCAAGACCCTGGTCGGTCTCGAGGCAGAGATAACCAGTTCTAGTAAACAATTTATTTATACTGAATTATGAAGAACATTATGGAAAAAACAATAGTGTCCAGTTCTGTCAAACCATCCAAACTTGATACAGACCTCTAAGAAATTCACATGGAATTTCAATTGATCCAGTCTTAAATCCAACTCCAAAACTTTCACCTTAGCTGGATTGAGAAGCACATCCCTTGCCTTCCTTAGACAGAGCTGTCGAGTTCCAACGCCAAAGATCCGATGCCTATTGAATCCTTTGATGAGTAATTGGATATGATTAGCATTGTTATGTTTTGTGAAAATTTTGAGTAGTTTACATGATGGATTTAAAGCCTCTTAGTTTCTGTTTTAGATATATAACTATTAAGACAATTAAGGATATCCAAACTTATATTGCACTGCTATTCAATCTGAGAATCTTTAAATTCTGGCTGGCTTATAATGTCGTTACATGACCAACAAACCTGATTTTCCAATGGGTGGGTTGAGGCCATCGAACACTGTTGTCTGCTTTTGGAAATGGTGTAAAAAAAATCTACCAAACTTACCAATATATATAAATTAATGTAATAGATATTAATCAAAAAAATAAGATATTGAATAGATAAAAATAAAAGAAAAATAAGAAGAAAAACATAAATAATAAAATATATTTAAATAAATTAACTTAATAAATATTAAGTATATCAAATAAGATATTAAATAAAATCAAAAGAAGAGGGAAACCTAGGAATGAGGAAAAGGGTCAACCCCTAAAATAGGAATTTTTGTGAACTGGATTCGTAGATAATAAAAAGACAACTTGAACTGATTTCAAAGCCAACATCTGTATTTAAGTTATTAATGCTTGAAATGATGTGTTTTTTTTTTTAAGAGAATTTGGGTATCTTAACACAAAAATGATATTTAATATTTAATTTTGATGGAATGTTCAACTAAAATTGAAGAGCAAATATGTTCAAGTTTATCTTATTTTAAATAGTCTTAAATTATCTCATTGTTTCACTAATATAACATAACTCATTTCCAAAATTTACATCTAAATATAAAATCGAAAATTCTAAAAACTTCAAACAACATCATTGATCTTATTTCCTTAATCTTAAGAGCTCCACGTCATCATCATCGTCATTATCATCAATATGACTAACGTAGACCACGAATCGAGGGCCAAACCACCACTTTACTCACAATTGGATTATTTCTGGTTTCTCCCTTCAACACTATAAATGAAATGAAATGAAATGAAAGAGCTGAAAGGAAAGGGTGGATTAGTCGATTGCGTTTGGTATGTTTCGCAGATGTGTCTACAACATATTAACATCTGCTTAATGCTTATATTGGATAATCAATTTAGGAATTTATTTTAAAATATATAAATATTTATGTTTGTAAATTTTTTAATTTAGGAGTAGAAATAGATTATGTAAGGAGTATTTTAATTATATTTTTGAATAAATAAATTGATTAAATATTTTGAAAATGTTTTGAAATAAGTAAATTATGTTATTTTAAAAATTGAAATTTAAAAATGTTTTAAAATTGTTTTTGTTTGGTTAAAGATTGATTTTTTTATTTAAAGAAATAGGAAATAAGTTAAAAGTTTAACATTCAGAAGTTTTTATAGGAATGAAAACCTGTCCCTTTATTAAGTTGTTAATTTCAAGTAAAGTGATTCTTTTTAATAAAAGTGATGAGTTAATCTATATTTGAAGATAGCAACTTGTAATAACTATCACTGTGTTAATTTGACAACTGAATTTTTTCCACTATATTAAAAAAAAAAATATAAAAAATAAAATTCACCTTTCCAATGATATAAAAAAGAAAAAGACTTTTAACCTAATTAAAATAAATGAATATTTGAGGTTTTGAAATAAAGCCCGGTCAAAAGAGCCGTGTTCGTTTGAATTCATAGAGGGAAGTGACTCGGATTTGGCTTAAACTCTTTAGTGAACTCCAATATTTGTATTGGAATTAGCTTCACAATAATGAAAAGAAGAAAATGTTGAAACTACTCATCAACTTTGAATTGTATTGCAATTCCAATTTCGGAGAAAGCCAATTCCAAAGAATAATAATGCCCGAAATTATAATAAAATTTGGAAGTTTTACGATTTATGGGCGGATTTTAACACAACTCTCATGATCCAAAGAATCCTGTTCACATGAACCAAACTACTATTAATGATTTTACTAAAAGTTTAATTTGCTTAAATTTATATAAAAACCTAGTATTTAATTTTGAGAATATCTTGAGATTTAGGTTTTCATATTTATATGAAAGAATAATAATTAACTTTAAGGATATATGAAAGAATAATAATTAACTTTAAGGATATTTTGGAATTTAGTATTTTATTTGGTGAGACTTTAAAATATTTTCAAAATTTATTAATTGGTAAAAATTTACTTTGTAAAATATTTATTTTATTTTTAAATATTCTTTTGTTATTTTAGAATATTTATTTAATTATCAAAGATTATCAAAGAGATGGTAAAGATTTAATTTTATAATATGCCAAACACAAATGAATATAGTTTGAGTGGGCCTAATGGTTAGAGCATGTGTTTCCTCCTAAAAGGTCAAAGGTTCAAAACCAAAGGGGGCTAGAGTATGTATGCCTTCCTAGATTTAGGAGTCAATTCCCACAAACAAGGGGGTCTCATACACCAATTTGGTGTCTGGCTTGGCTGTGACTTTAAAAATGGATATTATTATTATTATTAATAATTAAAAAATCATCAAATCTTATATGAAATAGGATATGGATTTTTTGAGCATGTGATATTGATAAGTCATAATATTATAACAAAACCTATTTACAAATATAATAAAATAGAATTAAAATCTAATTTATTAAAAAACAAAAAACAAAACAATTTGTAAATTCTCATTATTTACGATACAAAATTATCTAAAAACTATGTCAACAAAATTAAATCTAATATTAACGGGAATCTTATTGATTACCAAACAGGGCAATATGAAGACCGTCTTTATTTGTAATACAGCGAGAAAAAAAAAAATCAAAGACAAGCAACAAAACCAATCGAGGGCACTGCCCATTGGAATACAGAAGCTACGGATACAATATCATGTATCGTACTATAATCGACCTTCACACAAACATTATACTTGTGTCTCTCTCACCATCCTTGAAGAAAATTGAAATATCAGCTGCCCTACTGATCCCCTATCATATCCAGTTCCACATCCTTTACTAACAATATCCATCAAATTATAATTTCACCGCCTCATCCTCCAGTTGATGATGATGAGGCACTCAAATGATATGGAGGACCTTTGGATATGAAGGTTAATGCAAACATCCATGCACCTTCATTCATATCTTTTCAATGCAGCAGTGGGCGAATTGTTAGGGGAAGTGAAAGAAGGCAGTCTCGAGAAGAGTCGAGAGAGTCGGGGAAGAGATGCACTCATTCTCCCTGAATTACAAGATTTCATCCCACAGAATATGTGTGAAGATTGCTTGAAGATGAGGAGGACCAGCAGCTGCACAATAATGAAGATGAGAAGATATTGGCAGCATGCCAGATGCTGAGATCGCTCCATTGCTGCCTCTATTTCGGCCTGAAACATCGATTTCGTCATATCCACTCTATCAATCCCAATACCAATGATATGAAATGAAATAATGATTCTCCTCCTCCTCCTCCTAAATGTTGAATACTGTAATTACAACTCTTTGGGGTTGAAAATGTGCGACTGCAAGAATAGATGCCTCGTATCTTTATAATAGTGGCCAGCCAGAAAAGAATTGCGTAAGAAGAAATGAAAGTGATAAGATTGTCCATGGTGATAGAGTTTTAGCGGGCCAAGTGAGAGCATACATGACCTCACCTCACCAACTCCACGCCGGAAGTGCAGTTTGCTTTCGTATGGAATTCCTCTTAGAAATTAGTTGGATAGATGAACCAACCTCTTCCATTGTACACGTGTCATGTTTACGTGGTGGTCAACCCTTCCTATTGTGATGTGCCAAGTCTAGCGAGCGCGCCTTTTTTTGTTTGAGGGGTGACGTGGATTCAGATTGCCGCCACCAGGAAAAAAGTTTACAATCGTGAAAAGCAGTGAAAAGTAGTTATACAATTTCAATATTGAATATTTGTTATCTTTTCTAGAACAAAAATGTGAACATGTAGATAGATGTTTAAAATTTGTCGGTGATGTCTTTATAAAAACATTTTTTTTCGTATTTAAATTTATTTTAGAGTGCAAAAAACAATGTGTATTTTTTCATTGTTTAAATTGTATTTTTAAATGCTATAGAGTTTACATAATATGTGTACTGAGTCATTTTATGAGTGCACATTAAAATGATTTTTTTGTTTTTAATATATTTTAAAATATAACTATATATGAAAATTGATATCTAGTTCTAAAATATTTTTTAAAATTATAAGGTTTAAACATCTTACTCACATATTTATTAAAATTATATTAAATCATATGGACAACTAATTAAACATACATAGCACATATTTTTTTTCTTTTCTATTATAGTAGACATTACTTTTATATTTAGAAAATATTTTAGTTTTATTTTAAGAGAGACACTTGACAACTCCAACTTGAAGAAGGACATACTCTCACATTGTCTTCACACTCAACTATAGAAAAGTAGAAAGTTTAAACATCTTACTCGCATATTTTTTGACATTATCTAAAGTCATATGGACAACTAATTTAACATGAATAAGATATATTTTTTTCCTTTTTTTATTATACTCTGCATTACTTTTCTATTTAGAAAATATTTTAGTTTTATTTTAAGAGAGACAAGTGACAACCTTAAGTTGAAAATGGATATACTTACACATCGCCTTCATTCTAAGCTATAAAATAAGCCTCTAGACTCAGTAATAATAAAAAATCAATAGCATTTAAATATAAAAATATTCTCCAACACTACAATGCAATGCCGGGAGCCGTGAAAAAAATCAAAACAAAAACAACAAAAACATTCGAGATGTTAGAAATTAATGGAGAAGATTCTCCTCAGTCATGTAGTTTTCTATTCATAGGATTTAGTTGCTATTTTTTAGTCATGTAGTTATGAGTCCCTAACTACTTGTAATATATTTATTATTGAGATGATTGTGAAAAGTGCATGGACAGGTAGGCTCGAGGTGATCCTCACCTGTGAGCTCCTCTCAGTGTTCTCAACAATTCTTGTTTGTCTTCCTTTATTTTGCTTTGTTTAACATGGTATCGAAGCTGCAGGTTTGAGAGGGCCTGCGAATCCCTGAGTGGGAAGCTGTTGGGAAAAAAGTTGGCATGGTGAGAAGGCGGAGAGCAACACAAATTTCTTTTTAATTTCACTCTTATCATCACTTTGCCTGCCCGAAAATGAGTGATGATCATCGGGGGTTTTAGATTGATCCGAGCCCGAGTGGGTGTCGACGCAGGTAGCGGAAGAGAGGCCTAGAGCTGTTCGTGTCCTTGTAGTGTTGGGTAGGCGCAGTGGAAGTGCTGGTGGCCGTGTCAGTTTGTGAGCTGAGCGGTGGTCGTGAGAAAGTGCGTTGCTCCAGGTGGAGGCCGAGGGTGGCCATTTACAGAGATTACGTGTATGGTGATGTTGGTGTGACATGAACCCACAATTTCCTGAATCGTTGATAATAGGTGGAGGCCGAAAATGGTAGTTGATGCTCATCTTGACAAAAGAACCCAAGACCACATGGTTTGAAATCTATCCTGGAAAGTTGTATGAAATCCGTCTGACTGTGGTTGGAGGAATGCGGGAGGAGATTCGTCTGGTTGCATCTAAATGAGGCTGTGTGGTTGCATTTCTTGAGAGATACAGATACGGTTTTATTACATGCATGGTAACATTTTTTTTTCCAGATTATTAAATTTTGGTGGCATACATTTAGAGAAAAAAAGATGTTTTTTTTTATTATTATTAAAAAAGAAACAAAGGGGCTCCTTTTTTAATTGAAGGTTTTTGAATTGGGGCATTTAAAGAAAATGAATCTCAAGCTTGCATTTCGAGATTTATCTTCAGATTTGGGATAGATCTGGTTTGCTTTCGCCGGAGGTTGTTTTTTTTGCCAAGATGAACAATCAGATGGCAGAGGCCTATATGAACGAGAGCAACAAGCTCGACGGTTCAAATTACTCCAATTAGAAATTTAATTTGCAAACCCAGTTGGAGGGGCAAAACTCATAGGCGATTGCAACTGGTGATGAGTTGAAGTCGACCCTAGCTACAAGTGGAACAATAGCAACAATCTAGGACTAGGATGTGCTACTCAAATTGTCCGTGAAAGATTGCATTATTCCTCATATTTGAGAATGTAAAGCTGCAACAAACATCTTGACAACTCTCAAAGATTTGTATGAGATCAAGAACACAAATCGCCTATTGTTTCTAAGAGAAATATTCTCTCCATTAAAATGGTGGATAATGAATCAATAGCAACATTCATCTCTCGTATCAAGGAGCTTAAGAATAAGCTTGGCGACATTGGTGAAATAGTTCAGATACTGATTTGGTCACAATTACCATGAATGGTATGACTGACAACATCAGATGTTCATCACTAGGTTGAATGCGAGAGAAAAAGTTGCCAAGTTTGAAGAATTGACATGGATCCTAATGCAGGAAGAGGAAAGGTGGATGACCTTGAAACCCAAGAGCTCAGATATTGCCCTAATGGCAAAGTAGAAGCCCTTCAGAGGAAAGACAAATGCAACACACAAAAGTGGAGGAACCCCACAAAGAAATCCACCTCCATCTCAAATAGATCACAGATCAATACACCAGTATTCTTGACGTGGTTAAAACCCTCAAAGAGGGAAGCAGTCCACGGCCTAAGCCAACGTGGCCACTTCAGCAATTTATTAATAAAAGAATGAAAATTTACATAAGCTTCTCTCATGAACGGTTACCCTACAAATGACCCTCCATGCTCTTTAAATAGAGATCATGGACCAATTGAGTGTTAAGCCACGGATCAAGTGTCAGTAATACCGAGGAGAGAATGAACCGTCAAATCACTACATATCGTGACTGTTGAATTGTAAGTTACAAAAGTACATAGTGAATAAACACACTTTACCTAACTCTACACTAGACCAAGTTATACTTAACTATTTCCTATGTGTCGAAATATCCTAACATCGCCCCTTAAGAACAACTTGGGATAGGATTGAAGGATGTACAAATATGACACAATAGGAGAAGGAAGGAGGCATTAGAGCCTATCCCCCCTTAGTGACAACTTTCTGAACTCCAACCATAAATCGAAGTTTAGTGAACTTCGCCTCTATGAGACACTTTGTAAAGATGTCTGCAACTTGATCATCTGTTGAACAATATTGCACTTTAAGAACATGGTCATGAATGAGCTTTCTGATGAAGTGCATGTGCAATTCAATGTGTTTATTGTGTTGATGTTGGACTGGATCTTTGCATAGTTGAATGGCACTTTGATTATCACACCAAAGTGTAGTCGAATGCTGCTGCTGAAAGCCAAACTCTGATAGGATCTGACGAAGCCACAGGGCTTCCATACTAGCTTCTACAACACCACGATACTCTGCTTCTGCTGAAGAAAGAGAAATGGCATTCTGTTTCTTGCAAGCCCATGTAATAGGTCCTGAACCAAGAGTGAACACATAACCTGCAGTAGACTTCTGATCATCAGGGTCACCTGCCCAATCAGAATCAGTGAAACCAACAAATATAGGAGATGCTTTTACACTGTAATGAATCCCAAACTGATCTGTATCTCGATCATAACGAAGTATTCTTTTAGTTGCTTTCCAATGATTTTCATGTGGGTTTTGCATAAATCGAGCAATAAGGCCAACAAGAAAGGAAAGGTCAAGACGAGTATGGGTCAGATACAAAAGCTTTCCTACATGTTGACGATATAAGGTAGTATCGACTTCAGGGGAAGTACAAGTGTCTGAAAGTTTGGCTCCAGACTAAAAGGAAGAAGGGGTTGGCTTATAGTCTTCCATGTGAAAATGGCATATAAGATCATAGGCCTACTTGGACTAGGAAAGGGAAATACCTTCCTTAGATTGCAAGACTTGAAGACCAAGAAAATAATGCAAGTGTCCTAAGTTTGTCATTTCAAACTTCTTTTTAAGGTTAGAGTTCACATGGTTTACAAGGTTGGGATTACTACCAGTAAGGATAATATCATCAACATAAAGAACAAGAATGATAAGAGACTTTCCCACTTTCTTGGTGTAGACAACATTGTCAGAATGACACCTAGAAAAGCTAGTTTCTAAAAGAAATCTATCCATTTTGGTATACCAAGCCCGAGGGGCTTGCTTGAGACCATAAAGGGATTTCTTAAGCCAACATATAAGACTGGAGTTCGTTTGTATAAAGCTAGTAGGTTGTTCCATACAGATTTCTTCATGCAAGTTCCCATGCAAGAAGGCATATTTAATATCCATCTGATGGACTTCCCATTTGAAAGAGGCGACGAGGGAAAGAACAAGGTAGATAGAGTTCATTTTGGCAACAGGGGAGAAGTTTTCAGTATAGTCAATGCCTTCAACTTGTGAAAAACCCTTAGAAAAAAGACGAGCTTTATGTTTATCAACTTTTCCATCTGGTCCATACTTGGTTCTGTAAACCCATTTGCATCTAACAAGTTTTTGTCCCTTTGGAAGAGGAACACGATCCCATGTATCATTTGCCAATAATGAACGATATTCTTCATTCATAGTTGCGTCCCAATCTGGATGGCCTGAAGCTTCTGCAAAGGTCTAAGGATGATAATTCGTTGAAGTTTGAGCTAGTAAAGAAGAGGCTCTACCGAACTGAGAACGTGTACGTCGTTCATCCGTAGGATCACCAACAAGAGCACTTGTTGCATCTTGAGTTACACTGACCCATTTTGGAAGCTGAGGAGCTGAAGGAGGATCCTGAGAAGGTGGGGGAGGACTGTCATCCTCACTGTCATCATCTGAAGAAGAAATATTTTCAGAAGTAGAAGGGATAGAGAGAGGTGGCATATCCGCTGAACTAGGCTCGTAGGCCGATATATTTTCAGCAAAATTTACATCTCTTCTAATGATAGCATTTTTGGACTTGAGTGGAATAAGCCTATATCCTTTGATATCTTCAGAATATCCAACAAAAATACATTTTTCACTCTTAGGTCCTAAAGCTTTATGTTTCTCATCTGGAATATGGGCCCATGCTTCACTTCCAGAAACACGAAAGTGACTTACATTTGGTTTAATTGAGCTCCATGCTTCTTCTGGAGTGATATTCCTTTAAAACCTTAGTAGGAGTGTGATTTACTATGTAATTTGCATAGTTAATTGCTTCTGCCCAAAAATTAAGACTAAGTCCTTTAGATTGAAGCATACAATTAGCCATTTCATTTAAGGTGTGATTATTCCTTTCAGCTACACCATTTTGTTTTGGAGTATATGGAACAATATGTTGCATTTGAATTCCATTCTCAGTGCAAAAGTTGATGAATTTGTTGTTAGCATATTCTCCGCCACTATCAGATCTTAGCTTAAGAATTTGATGTCCAAATTGTTTTTCAACAAAGGGCTTAAAAGCCAAGAACATGTTAAATACTTCACTCTTGAGTTTTAAAAAGTATACCCAAGTGCGTCTGGATAAATCATCTATGAAAGTTAAGAAATACTTGTAGCCAGAGAATAAAACAATTGGAAGTGGACCACATAAATCACTATGCACAAGCTGTAAGGGGCTGAGGCGTGCCAAGAGGCACGTTTTTCAAAACTATCCTGATGACGTTTTCCGAGCACACATCCGGAGAAAACACCTTCTCTGCAAGATACCATTGGAAGACCTGTCACCATATTTTCTTTACATAGATTTTGAAGGCAGCGATAGTTTAAGTGACCAAATCGGTCATGCCAAAGTTTGCTCACTTCATCATTATGAGTAACAAATACTGAGGGAAGATTTGATGACCCAAAGTTGTTAAACTTATACAACCTTGTAGAATCATCAACAATGCTAGTAGCTAAAATCTATCTAGGATCTCTTAGGTCCTTAATTACAAAATCATGAGGTGAAAATTCAACAATTTTACCTTCGCCTGAATGAGTTATTTGATATATAGATAGAAGGTTGCAGGATAAGCTTGGAATACATAATACATCATTAAATTGACCATTGTCTAGATGAATAGTTCTAATCCCTACAACACTAAGAGATCTGTCATCACCAACATATATATTTTTGGTGTTACAATCATTTAAAGAAGAAAACATGGTTTTGTTTTTGGCCATGTGATAAAAAGCTCTAGAATCAATGAGCTACTCATGAGAATGAGAAGAAGAAAATACATTGAGTGCATAACGAGACCGAGAAGCTTGACAACCACATGCAAAAAGTGCTATTCCTGAAGATGAAGTTCAAGTTGAAAAGTGCTCCAAATGGATGTTATGCTTCTTCATTGCTGCTTCCAAGGCTTCCATCTCTTTAAAGCATTTGGATTCTAAGTGGCCATCTCGATTACAAAAGTGGCAATGTCTATTGGTCTTCTTCCCTTTGTTTTTATTTGCCTTCTCACTTTGTTGAAATGATTTTTCATTTTGAGGCTGAAATTGCTTAGGACCCTTGTTTGGTTTAGGACCATTCTTTTTAGGATATTGCTTCTTAAGATTCTTTGAATTTGGTTGTTGCTGGGTAGCTAAGGCTTTCTTAGAAGAGTTTCCAAGATTAAGAAGACCAAGATATAAGAGCTTTTCTTGTTCTCTTATTAAAGAATCACAAAAGGCATCAAAAGAGGGGGACTTGTAGTCATGTCCTTGAGAAATAAAGGCTTCTCTAGTATAATGGAAGGTGGAAACAAACACAGGGTATGCTGGTCCAAACTTAGTAAGAATGGAATAGATAAGGCTACCATTTTCTTTCTTAACCTTAACATATTCCAAGAGAAGTCCAAGGGTCTTGAACTTGGACAAAAAATATTCAATGGAAGAAAAATTATTGGGGTCCAATGTAAGCAACTCATTTTCGAGTTGATGGGCTCTAATTTCATTTTTAATTCCAAAAACTTTAGTGAGTTGTTTCATTGCTTCATTAGGAGTATCAAGTTCTGTAATATGGAATCTAAGGTTTGGAGAAATAGACATTCCTATCAACCCACGTGCTTGATCTTGCCTATTTTCCCATTTGGTTGCCTTATCTTCATCTTGAAGTTTGGTTTCTTGGCCTGAGGCTATTCTGTAAAGACCTTTACTTCTAAGTAAATCCATAATGTAGGACCACCATTGGAAGTAGTTGGTGTTGTCAAGAATAACTTGCCATGGACTTTCCATTTTAACAAAAACTGAAACTATAGATGTTGAAACTAAGTGTTCCAATGGAAAGATATCGAAAAATTAGGCTAATTAAAAAAAAATGGCTTTGAAAACGGCTTCCAGATGAAGAAGATATGGCTTTTTGAAGAAAAGTCGTTAAAGATGTCGACGAAGTGCGTGAATATGCGGAAATGAATGATAATGTTATATTTAAAAAAAATCTCCCCCATTTCCAAACATATATCTAATTAGCTCACTTTTAAAAAACAAATATGTGACTCACTTTTATAAATAAGTGAAAGTCACTTTTACAATGGTACTTTATGATCTACCCTTGTAACTTAAATAAAAGACAAAGAGACTTTAGAATTACAAGTGACTCACTTTTTATGATGACTGTAAACACTTTTACATAAATTAACTTTAAAACGTAACTCAACAAAAAGAAAGACTTGAACCCGAGACCTCTATTCTCATAAAGTAACTTTGGACAAAGTGAACTAGTTTAAAAGGCTAGTAATTTTTGGAAAAGAGGAAGGGGGTGTTTTTTTTTTGTTTTTTTGTTTTGTTTTCCTAGTCCCTGAAGATCTGGGGTGCTTGCTTACTTGAGAAAACTCTTTTTTGCCTACGAAAAAAAAACCACAAAAACGAACACGAACATACAAAAAAAAAAGAAGCTTATGGTTTGAAGTTAGCTTTACCCGGAAACTAAAATTTTTCCTCAATGTTTCTGATTTTCCGAGATCACAATAAGGCACGGTGGAAAAGAGCATACGCATGAGAAAAGTCCTTCATTTATGTTTCTGATTTTTCCGGATCGCACAGAGTCGCAGGGCAAAGAGCATACGCAAAAATGAAAGGCATAGATCTGGTAATAAAAAACAAAGAGATAAATAAACCGAAATAAACAGAGAGAAAATAACTAAAAACTGCAAATAAACACTGTATACCTCCAGATCTTGAAAATGACGTAGCTAGGGCTACCATAAATGTTTTTGTGTGAAAATAAAGGGGTTCTTCGCTGGAACAGATGCTCCTAACACAATAGAGTAGTCCTCTCAGTCTGAAAGCAGTCAAAAACAATAGATCTAGGAAATGACAGTCGGATGTAGTTCTATCGAGTTGAGATTTGGATCACCAATGGATGTGGCCCTCAAATAGCTCCGCTGCCATGTAGAAATTTACAGGGTAAGTTCCTCAGACAGAACACCAAATGACATCGCTCACAAACATATCACAGATCAATACACCAATATTCTTGACGTGGTTAAAACCCTCAAAGAGGGAAATAGTCCATGACCTGAGCCAACGTAACCACTTTAGGCAATTTATTAATAAAAGAATGAAAATTTACATAAGCTTCTCTCATGAATGGTTACCCTACAAATGACCCTCCATGCTCTTTAAATAGAGATCATGGACCAATCAAGTGTTAAGCCACATATAAAGTGTCGGTAATACCGAGGAGAGAATGAACCGTTGAATCACTACATTTCATGATCGTGGGATTGTAAGTTACAAAAATACATAGTAAACAAACACACTTTACCTAACTCTACACTAGACCAAGTTATACTTAACTATTTCCTATGTGTCGGAATATCCTAACAATATGGTTAAACATTACCAGAAGACGAAGTTTGATGAAGGTCAATGATGGCCTCCCGCCACGGTATGAATCCCAATGAACAAGGCGTATTAGCTGGCGACTTAAATACAATATTGAATGGCCCTTGTACGTACCTTGGCCTGTGGGTTAGGGTTTCGTGACCTGTTCTACCAGCTCTCACCTACACTAACCGGTCGCTCCTAATCAAAAAGGCCGTTGACAACCCTATTGCCAATCATTTACCCATTTCACTTCGCGGGTCACTCTGCTAAGCTCTGAGCTATTCTGAGGGAAAGAACTCTGTTTCTTTGTGCCTGTGTTAATGCCGCCTCCGTGGTTGTCTCCGCTCCCAAAGGGTCCCAATGGTAAGTTTATATAACCTGCAAAGGCACATTCACTCTTCTCGGTGTTTGTTTGACAACTGTAAGTGTAATTTCTGTTTGTTTTCGTCTCGACTGGTATTTACTTGTTGATTATATGCTGTGGTTCATGTCAGGTCCGCCACTTCCCAAGCTTCGTTTCACCTTGGACAACCAGGTAATGTTGTTGGTTCCGTGCTTTAACGCCTTCACTTTTGTCTTGCTGGCTCTGACCGTCTCGGCCACTGTCCTCAGGTTACTGTGTTGGATAGCTTGGTCTTACTCCTCGTCGCCCGGTTTCCTGGTAAGGCCCTAACGTTCTGCCTTCTCTCCGGTATTTATTTCTGTTTCAACACATATACATGTATTTGCAGGGTTTAATTCTCTGTCGGCTTGTTTTGCAGGTGAACTCTGGTCTGGTTGTCAAACTCATGGTGCTGCTACCCGCATTCTCCCCACGCTTCTTCCGGGTAGTGTCTTGATATATTTCTGTAGCTTGTTAGCTGTAGTCGATGTCGTTTGTATAGGCTTTCTTTATGGCAAAAGGATACGGTCTCGGTCTGCAATCTTTTGAAGTTCTGTTGTAGTCGTGGCTTCGACTTCCCCCCTGTAATAGTTTATTCAAACGGTGTTTGTGGCTTCAAACCCTCGTGGGTTTTTCTGGACTTCGGCTCTGTGGATGTAATCCGGTCTTGTTCCTGTTTTTAATGATAGTCGTGGGTCTCGAACCCTTGCTCTGTTCGACTATTTTGTTCACAACTTTGAACCGAGGGTTTTGACCAAACCCTGGTCTACTCCTCCTTAAATTGTTATGAATGTAATGTATTCGGCCTTTGTCGGTTAATAAATGATATATTTGTAGTTTCGTCCTATTGAACGTTCGGTGGATACCGAAACTCACTTTGCATGCATTTGGTGATACATTTGTTTGACTGTAATCTGATTCTAGTTTGTTTACTCAGGTCATGTGGTTACATAAATTTATTGCTATTCGATGGCTATCTGCCTTTTACATATATCAAATGAAAAAGAAGGATATCTCTGGTTCTTATTACGACCTGTTATTTGTCTGTATCTGTTCTTTACATTATCATACGAAAATGAAAGAATGTCTTTATTCTCTGTTATAATACGCTATCTGAATGTAGGATTATCGCTTTTGAAATACCTGGTTTCCGTTCGCATGTACAGGCTTCTCTGCCTTTCTGGTTTTTGTAATTTTTGCTTTCCTGAGTTTGCTTCTGCCGCGCCTTTCTCTGGGTGTACACTTGTGTGTACAGTCGAGTCTGTGCATTGGTGAACGGTGCTGTGGTGTTTGCGCCTGCTCCACTCACAATCGGTCTGTCTTCTGCTTTAATGGGATTTACAATACACAGGAATAATATACTGGGATTTACAATACATAGGAATAATACACTGTAGAATAGTATTTGTCACAGTGATGAAATAAAAACAAATAGGTAATGAATCTTGGCTTCTGGAAAATGACTGTATGTTTCTATTGCTGTTCTTCAAACTGAGAGAGGAAACTTTACAATCTTTTTTTCGTTCTTTTAACTCAGAGAGTCAAACTGTTCCTGTTCGGTTGGAACCAACCCAACAGATTGACAACTGTTTTAAACTAATACAATGCCTCTTTAAAATAAAAATCAAACTAATCCAGCAAGTTAATGTTCCTGTTTCTAACTCCTAAGTAAAACAAGATAAATGCATGGCTAATAAAAGTAAATAAAAACAGTAAATAAAATAACCG